>OZ038507.1:38854196-39034196 GCA_964036315.1 Acanthosepion esculentum | reverse complement strand
ATTGTACGCTCTGGATGCCTTCAAGTGATTGGAATTTCGAAACGAACCTTTTATTTCGTTCACCGGGGTAGACACAGTTGCGTTCAAAATATGTCGTTGGGACGTTCGCCCAGCCGGTCCGTTCTGTGTTCGATCCCAGCGGCTAACAGTTGAATGGATCACATCTATCCAATCCTTGCCCTGCCCCACGTTGTGTTTGATTTAGATTATAAGGCTGGCGAGGATCAAATTGTCGACAGGAATCGTCGAATTCGTCTTATACAGACAAAGTGAAGCCACAAGTCATAGGATAAATTGTAATAAAGAAAATGTTTTATATGCATATAAATATATGTTTCTTGTACAGAGCTGATGGTACAATATCAGTTCTTCAGATAGAAATATATGTTCTTCATGCAGAAATATATTTGTCATGCAAAGTCATTCGACCCTTCCCTTCGAATATTTCGTGACACTTTGTTTGTCTTGACTATGTCTCGACAAGGTTCCTGGAACACAGCGCAAAGTCGGAGGTCTTATTTCGCGGCAGGAACTCGTGAATTCGGTGAAGCGGTCATCAGGCAGGCTTCTCTCTCTGGTTGTCGCTTCGATATTCTGTTTATATGGACCTTCGTTCAAAACTGTCATGGAGTCTGACGTGGTTTGAGATTTCGGTGATTCCCAAATCTCTACACAGAGTTCTTTGTTTGACTCTGAGAAATTAATCGCATGCCCAACTTCTTCCTTCTGGTATTGGTGCCTCAAGGGATGTAGTAAATTCCTCTGCCTCCTTTAGTGTTCTGCCCAGGCCTTTCACTTCTATGGTCACCTGACCAATCCGATCTCTAGACTGCATGGGCAAGCAGGTATGGCTTAGCTCCAATTATTAATTTTAATTAACGTCCAAACATCCATCAACAGGATTCCTCGTCCTCTTCCGCCAATCGGACACTCACCAGCTGTTCCCATGACAACCTCTTCTTGTTGCACCTCGGCTCTTGTGTAAAAATGTTTCACCGCTTCAACGATACACAGATTCCATTCCCTTTTCTGACAAGTGATAAAAAAAACAATTCTCCAACTTTGCCTTCAAAAACCCTAAATTTCACCTCTCGATCGACTTTCCTTGCCGGGTTATGACCAACAGATAATTCCATAACCTGAATTTTAAAAACAATAGTTCCTGCATTTCTGCTTTTACATTGCCTTTTTCTACTTCTTTTGAAAAGTGATAAGGAAAGAAAAACAATTCTTTAACTATACCTTTGTTTCCAGAACACTTTAATTTTTATCTCGACCGACCGAATCTGGATTTTACAAACAACAGTGTCTCCATTTCATAGTCAGTTGTCAACTTCGGATTCATGCATTTTTATAGGAATCTAACACTATTTAGAAACGGCAGGTTAATTAACCAATTAATTAACCACAGAAGTTAATTACGGGGATTACTTAAACCGATAGATATAACGAAAGACATACTGAGCGATAACTTAGACCGATAGATATAACGAA
Source organism: Acanthosepion esculentum (assembly GCA_964036315.1). NCBI lineage: Eukaryota > Metazoa > Mollusca > Cephalopoda > Sepiida > Sepiidae > Acanthosepion > Acanthosepion esculentum. Next base: position 39,032,702 of record OZ038507.1, on the reverse strand, counting down.
AGACATACTGAGCGATATTCTTTTTGTTTTGTTATTTTCCCAAAACAGGGGATCGGAAAAGATTTTTTTGTTTTGTTATTTTCAAGTGCGAATCAAGATAATCATTTTTACTTTCTCGCTGAAGTTTGATGCTGAGATATGCCAAATTCTCTGCGAGGACAAAGGAAGGAAAAAGAGAAAGAAAAGAAAGAAACAGAGGGACAAGACTTAACAACTTAGATGATAAAAGAAAAAAAGGCCACCCACAAAAATTCTGATGGTCATTGTCGTAGGGGTTGGTTGATGAATCCCAGAGCTTTTGAGCAGATAAAACATTGGCTGTGTCAGGATGGCGAACTTGTGTTATCAGTATTCGGTGGGTCGTCTGCCGGCCGCACACGGAACCCGGCCCTGGATCGAGGAGAGGTCGGCTGGACAGGGCATCTGTGTTCTGTTGAAATTCGTTTGTGATAACAAAAGCCATGTTATTGTGTCTTTCTTAATTAACCCAATTTTCGCCAAAATTCCGTCCACTTAATGTTGGCGAAAAACTTGATTGAGGAATTCAATATGCCGTGAAGTTGGATAAAAATTGAGATTATCATTTGACGCCTATTGGCCGAATAGCCAGGCGGAGGTGATCATGTGACGCAGGGAGGAGGCCTGCCACCGCCCATTGAGAGGATAGGTATGAGATGTTACTGCGAGGAAGTGGGAAAACCGTTGACGCCCTCTAAAGTATGGTGAGATACCCATATGAGAGCAGAAGAGGGTGGGTGTGGAAGAAGATTTCCAAAAATGGAAAATGATAAATATTTCTGACCGAAAACAAAGGAAATCCTTATTGGGGATTTGAAATCAACGTGGTGGCCACACCACGTCCGACCCCACGCCAGGTTTTGATCGGCGTCCATATAAGCAAACGTCTTCGGGTGTTTTAGTGAGTCCAGGACAGTACAGTACAGAAGAGTACAGTAGAGAGCAGTGCAGTGCAGTGCAGTTCGCAGAGAGATCCAGTCGAGCCCAAGACACAGGTCTCGGAAGATAACGCCTCGCACAGGTGACCGCACGATTCCATGCCTTCCGACTTAGACTTCTAACCAAGAACAAATTCGTTGAAGTTCGACTTTAGATTTCCCACCAAAACAAGTTTTCGACTTAGACTTCTAACCAAGAACAAATTATAGAAGTCTGACTTATATTCCCCACCAGAGACGACTTTATTGAAAAACAACCCAGATATCTAGAAGTAGCTAAGAACGTAAAAAGTGTTACAATCCACATTTTTTTTTCTTCGGGCTGGGAGAGAAAGAGAGAGGCGCACTCCTGTAACTCAACAAACCGACATAAAATTAATCACTATTCCTAACCAGTCGCTCGCCTCGAAGTTGTTGTTTGTGCTTTTGTTTTTTTTTGTCTACATTTATTGTGCAGTATCACCTTGACCCGGATTCGGCTGGCACTACGGCCCGACGTCTGATTGATCTCGTCAACCTAAGATCAAATCACAACGTGGGTAGGTTGAATCGAGATCAAAGCAGTTGCTTCGGTGACCAGGCGTTGGAAGCGAGCCGAGTACGACAAGTTGGTACTAGAACCCAACAAGACTTCAACCGATGTCCCAGGGTTAGCCCGTCACAAAGGACCGACGTCACATATTGGTGTCGTGACTGAACAGAGGTCGGGTGTCACAAATGGCGTCGTGACCAAAGAGGTCGGGTGTCACAGGAAAAATCAGATGTTTCTGTCTTTCCGGTCTGCCTTTATCAAAGGAAGAATTTACAAAAATCTGGTCTCAACTCACGGTATGTTTATCGATCTGTCTTTTTAACCATAAAGTGTTAGATCTCTCTCGATATAGCCATCGATCTATCCTTTCAGTTCTTAAAGTGTCACATTTCTTGCTTACCCTTCCTGTCGTAAGTAAATGACATGAAGGGTAAGGAAGAAATGACACGCAAATCCCGAAAACCGCTATTTATCATGCACCGTTTCTCTTTTACTATTTCATCTGGTACAATAGTTTTTACTTATTCTTTGTACCATATAATGTTTATAAGTCCTTCTTCCTTTTCTGTTATGTCCTGCAATGTTTTGAAGAGTCCTTCTTTTCTGTTATGTCATGAAATGTTTTTTTCAAAACTGTTTTATTCTTTCATTATGATGCAATGCTTAATTATGGCGTTCGCACCACCCCTTACCAATTATTAAACATTTATATAGGGATTCTTAACCTCCCTTACTCTTCGTTCCAATCTATGCCGTCTTTCTCTTCTTGTTTTTATGGTTTGTACTTTTTGGCCACCTTCACAATAGGAGGTTTTGGGTTCTCTTTAACAAGTGTCGGCCCCGGTTCCATTTCTTCTGTCGGATTCAACCTGGTTTCCTCTTCGTCTTGATTCTATCTGTCTGGGTAAAGAACACTGCACGGAATTCCCTGCTCGAGTTGTTGCATACTCGCCAAAACATTATTAATCGATTTCTTTCTATGCCTTTTTAGCTTCCATACCAATGTTTCTATAGTAGCAATAACTATCAGGGTACCCACTAATACTGACCAGTTTATTATGACTTTCCTATTTTTTTTCCAAATTGTACTCTTCTCTCCTAGAGTATCTAGTATGTCTTTTCAATTGATCCAAGCTAATCCTCTCTACTGGCTTTAATAACTTTGGCATCTCCCTTAGGGTAACTTCAGGGAATCTGTCTACCACTGGCGCCCACAGTTCTGTCCAATTACTGAAACTCTTCTCAGTTCTTTCTATAATTGCATTTTCTTCCTCATACTTTTCTTCGGCCTGATATTATGGAGGAAGGGAAATGGATATTTCATATGCGGAACATTCTAGGGATAGGTATATTGAGGACAATGGGGCATTCTATTCTCAATGTCTTGGTGGATTCTCTTCCATATATACACTGGACGGGTCAATCTGCTTCTGGGCGGCTACTGGCAAGACTCCGTATACTGATAGCTTGTGGCAACATGGCGTTTGTCAGTATCTCTACTTGGCAGTTTTCCTTAATCCGCTCTCTATTGCTTTTAAGCAATTCAAGCAACACACAACCTGTGATTTACCTGTTACATAAATGGGACTTAATAAGGTACACATCCCCAAAGCATTAACCTGAAACTTCCTTGCTTCTTTCGTCTCCAGCATCATAAATTTCACTGTAGCTGAATTCAAAGCTATATACTCCGTCTCAATTCGGTATCTCTCAACCGCCCCCAACTCCTGTTCTACTCGGGGATAGGGAATGGGTAAGTTTATTACTTGATATATTTAAAATAGGCTTTCATCATCATCATCATCATGATCATCATCATGATTAATCATCATGATCACCACCATCATCATCAGTTTCTTCATACCGGCCATCCCTGCAAGGGTAAACAAGGTTTCCTTGTTTTACTTTTCTGACCACACATCGTTTACTTATTTTTATGTCCACTTATTCTGGAGTGTTTCACTACTTAATTTCGTATTTTCAACCTTTTCTTCTTTTAACCTTTTCTTAGACAGGTGCGCAGCACTTTTGTCCTAAAGGTCGTGTCTCGTCGATACTAGAGCCGGACATATAGGGGCCCTTGTACAGACCAACGACATCGCCAACAAGTAATTTCTTCCACCCTCCGTGACGCGCTATCCACACCTCTGTCCTCTCCAACCAACCCCTACTGTTAGTTAATGGCTAGGCTTTTGAATGAACCAGACGTCGCGTTCACATCCGTATTTATTTTAGTGAGATTCAGGGTCCTCGGCTCCTCTCAGCTAACTCTGGTTCAAGCCCCGACTTTTCTTCGCCCATTAACCGTTTTTGGAGTTGGGAAAGTTGTTATCTCATCCTCTTTTCGGGAGGTTTCGAGTCAGAACTCCGGAATTAATCACTGGAGTTCTTTGCTTTTCTTAAAGCTCCACGACGACATTGGAACAGAGCGACGTCATCGCCAAACAACAACGCCGACATAGACGACGAACGAACGCTCCTCGTGCTTGTACCTGGACCGCAATGCTTTGTTCGCCGGCGAAAGGTTCTACTAGCTGTGGACTTATTTCCATCTCTTCTTCCTCCTCAGAGCCCTCATCTGTTTCTATTTCTTCTGGCTCCACAAGGGTTACTCTCCTTCTTTTTGCTTTCTTGCTCCGTGGTTCTGTCACTTTCCAGTCATTGATCTCGGCTAATTTCAGGTCACTAGCATGAGCTCTTTTAACTCGCCCCGCCATGTGATGCAAATGGCGGGCCGAGTTTATAGATTACAAATGACACTGGATTACAAATGACATTGCACGTACATAGACACTTATATACGCTCATATATGCTCCCGTATACACACATTCACACACAAACACGTTCATACACATTCACTCCATATACTTACATAATATAAACATGTATACACATAGAGGCAAGACGTACGCACTCACATAATCTTCAACGTGCATACTCATAAGCACATACACCAACATACGTAAAGAATCTACACATTAATGCACACACGATGAAAAAAAACTTTTATTTTACGTAACAAATATTTATTTTTTAAGATATTCTCCTTGGTAAAGGCACCTAATTCAACAATGCATTTTAATCACATCATCATTTGATCGAACGTCATACAGTAAAACTTTCAGATCAAAATCTGGCTAATAATAATTTATTGTGATATCCAATCTCATTGATAGATAAATATGAACAGACTGGCATAGATAGATAGATAGATAGATAGATAGATAGATAGATAGATAGATAGATAGATAGATAGATAGATATGAACTGAGACAAATAGGTATGAACAGAGTGAGATAGATCCATATGAACACAATGAGATAGATAGATAGATATGAACTGGGATAGATAGATATGGACAGAATGAGATAGATACATATGAACAATGTGAGATAGATAGATAGATAGATAGATATGAACTGAGACAAATAGGTACGAACAGAATGAGATAGATCCATATGAACACAATGAGATAGATAGATAGATAGATAGATAGATAGATATGAACTGGGATAGATAGATATGGAGAGAATGAGATAGATACATATGAACAATGTGAGATAGATAGATAGATAGATAGATAGATAGATAGATAGATATGAATAAAGTGAGTTAGATAGACAGATACAAAGATTTTTTTAAGGCAATTCATCCCAAGCCAGACATGAGTGCCACTAGCACGCAAGGGGTTACAGAGGATTGAGAACAACAATAAAGAGGCATGTTTGAGCAAAGGATACAGAAAAGTACGGGGAACAAGCTCACGGTGTCAGATGTCGATTGACATTACACTTGAATATTTGAAGATTATATCAGGGAAGCAAGTAAGGAGAAGGGAGTTCCACAGACGAGAAGTGCGAGAGAAGAAGCTGTTTGAGTAGAAAAAACGGTTATATTTAACCGTTTTGACAGTGAAAGGGTGAGACCGAGATGCCATCCTGGTAGCTCGCTTAAATTCATGTAGTCCGGGAACCAGCGAAAGTAGCTCGTCGCCGTGAAAATACCCGTAGAAGGGACTGGGGGAGACCACGGCACGTCTGTGAGATAGGGACTGTAGACTAGATGCCAGGACCTATCATCTTGAATATTTGTCTCTGGATTTTGTCGAGGACCTCGATACGTACAGCGGGAGCACCAGACCATATATGACAACAATATTCCATGCAAAGACGGATGGTTGATTTATAGATGATATATATATGATTTAAGGATGGACTCAGACGAGAAAGACTTTCTGGCATGACACAGAGAACCAACTTTCCTTGCGGTAGATAAAGCTATTGATTCAATGTATTTATTTCACCACATGTCAATGGACACCATGAGACCAAGCAGGCGTAAAAAGGCGCTCTCAGTGAGTTGGGAATCAGCTATTCTGATGGGACGCAGGAAGGGTTCTCTGAGGTGGGTGAAGGAGAGCAGTTTCATTTTGGTGGCATTAAAGTTTACAAGCCATTTTTTGCCTCAGTCAACCACAGATTGGAGGCCCTTTTCGAGATCAGCAGCCAGGTCAGTTTTTGTCAACGATACCAGATTTACTATTGAGATAGGATTAAATATTGGTGTCGTCCGCGTAGATGTCAACTTGGGAATTCATGACATCGGGAAGGTCATTGATGAACATCAGGAACAGTGTAGGGCCCAAGGTAGAGCCATGAACAGAGATAGATAGATAAGTTCAAAGACTAATAATAAAAATGCGTTTATTCTATTCAACAAATATTTATTATTCAACATAATCTTTCTTGTCAATGCACTTAATTCAACAATGAATCGAATAGGGAAATACAAATATAGGAAAATTTTCGGATCACAATTTAGTTATTAACTACGTATTAGGCTACGCACTTGTTGATCAAACCTTACACACACACACACACACACACACACACACACACACACACACACACAACACAAAAAGACGTGAAATCAACCTGACCAATGAAAAACAAACAACACAAAGTACCAAAACATTCTTTCCATAACTTATTTCCAAAATTTCTGATGAAGCTTAAATAGAAGCGAAACATGTTAAATTTATAAATGTTTCCTATGTATTCCTTATTCTATAATTCTGTCGAATTTAGTCGATATTTGATACTAATTCACACACACACACACACGCGTGCACACACAAGCGCGCGCGCACACACACAAGCGCGCGCGCACGCACACACACACACACACACACACACACACACACACACACACATATATATATATATATATATATATAGTAGACATCCTTCGGTCAGTGTTGACTATGTGTAACATCCAAGTTGTCTGCTTGGCTGGAGCATCGACGTCTGTGACTGTAGAGGCTGGTGCGGTAGTGGCAATCTCTGTTGCAGAGGTCGCATGTGTTTTCCGTCTCTAGTCTGTTGCAGCTGTCACTTTGCTTACTGCGGGCCCGCCTTTCCGTGGCAACTTGTGTCAGCTTCTTCTACCCTGACTTGAGGTGTCTGGTCAGGGTTCCTCTCCATTCGGATCGTATGGCTGTCAGGCTCTCCCAGGACTCTGCGTTGATGTCCATAGCTTTCATGTCGCGTCTCACGACAACGCGATACCGCAGTTGTGGTCTCCCGGCGGGTCTCTTTCCAGAGGCCAGCTCTCCGTCTTTGGGGATCCGGCCGCACACACACACACACACACACACACACGCACACACACACACACACACACACACACACACACACACACACACACACACACACACACACATATATATATATATATATATATATATGCAAGTTTCATTAAAAACGACAGACAAGGTACTACGGTTAAGTTTTTTATTTAATTTTTCTTGTGTACGAACAAGAGTTTTCTTTGCTGGACAAAGGGTGTGTAAGAACTGTCCAAATGTTTTATTTTTCCGAGCGCTTTCGGCTATACCTTTAGCCATTATCAAGGATGATTTGATTTTTCAGCTTAATTGAGTGTGTGCATTATGTGTATGTCTTAGTGTGTAGTAGTGGTGTTTTAATTTCCAAATGCGGTTAGCACGTTGTGGCTTTGTTCATAGTTAATATTGTTAAAGGTAGGCTTTTTCTTTTTATTATTAAAGCCTCCATTATTTTTAACCTTTTTTACAGGTGGAAGCAATTAATATATTTGTGTTTTCTACTAGGATATTTCTAATGGAGTCTGGTAAATTTTTGTGTGTGTTTAAATGGGTTCTAATGGAGCTGTGATCGGATAGGTGTAACGTCTGGATAAGCATGTCGTTGTGTAACCGAAAGTTTAAGGTCATTTACAAAATTATGTTTCAAAGCCGACTTTTATGCTCAATGTAATTTTATAAATATAATTTTGGGGTAAAGTTACATGAAATAACACATTGCACAAGGTTTGGGTACATTCGATATGAAATAAATTTTTTTTATTGCAGTACCTCATTTACCCGGCATTCCAAATGTGAGGAGGCTAACTCTAAATTGGTTTAGATCCCTCTATTTTGCAAGAACGGGGTCCAGAGTGACTATTGGCAATTCTTATGCGTTGTTAGATAGGGAAACACCACTAAAAATATATTTCCTACTTGCTATTATATTTTTCAGGTTCAATTATTAAAATCATTTCAATTTTGCAGATTCAATCTTAATATAGGCAAGAAGTGTAATTTATCACCGGACAAGAGGCAAACCATCGTCACATTACGTTGTGAAGGCTTCCGAGATATAACCAAAAAAGTTACATACACTTCAGTTTGCTTCGCTATTGTGAGAAATGTGGAATAAGTCAAAAATAAAGACAGACAACGAACAGGTCGGCCCAAATCTACTTCCAAATCTCCAAATAAGTTCATCAGAATCACCGGTCTTCGAAACAGGAAACTCGGAGGCGAGTGTAGCTGAGGTTTAAGAACTAGTGACCGAAAAACATGTTGGAGGAAATGTGATGATCTGGGTTTGTTTTGCAGGCAATACAGTTAGTGATATTTATCGGTTGCCAGAAATATTGAATCAACTAGGTTATCACTCTATCCGACAGCGCCACGCCATTCCATCTGGGAGACAGCTGATCGGTGATAGATTTGTGCTTATGTAAGATAATGACCCGAAACATATATCTAAGTGATGCAAAAAATATTTGCAGAAGAAATCTGAAGAAAATAAATTGGTTGTTATGGAATGGCCACGCTAATCACCTGACTGCAAACCCACCGAATTAGTTTGGGGTGAATTGGACCGCAGAGTCAAAAACTGACAACCAAGTAGTGCAGAAACCTTGTGAACATGATTAAAAGAGGAATGTCAAAACATTACAAGTGAATATTTGCTTTCATTGGTTGAAAGAATGCCAAGAGGATTCTCAGCAGATATTTTGATAAATATCATATTTAGAATTTTTCATATTTTTGTTTTGTCAAAGAGTAAAAATATGTTACGCAATGATAAAAATTACCCGAGTTATTTCCTTTCTATAGAGTTTAAAAAAAATGTTAGGTGATCTGAAACTTTTGGAGGGTAGTGTATATATATGTATATATATATATATATATATATATATATATATATATATATATATATATATATATATATATATATATACTATACCTCGCTTTGGGTAAATAGCAGGTCAGACTGTGTTCTATAGCCTAGGATGGTAACTGGCCTCGGAGAAAGACAACTCTGAATTCAAAACCTGCGGAGGGTTTTGGAAGACCTTGTGGCACGTAGTGCACCAGGTCTCTGTATTTGGTCCTTCAAAAAGCGTAATTGGTTCGGCACAAGACCTTCACCACTATAATCAAATCTTATGTGATGGTGTCTGGCTGTCGGTTCCTAGGAACTGAGCTGTTTTTCACCTGACCTTCACATTAATTATTACCTTTCTGTATTGCTAGAAAAAGGTTGTTTTTTGGGAAAAAAATTATCTAAAGAAAACAAGAGTTTGTCGAAAATGTATTTTCATAAAAAAACTGCGTAATTTTACTCAGCAGTTATTGAAGAATTGCCTGATAAGTTGCAAGAAGACATCGCAAATAATGGCGAAATATCGAATAAAATGTGATTGAACAATGCAGTTGACAAAGAAATTATATATGACTCAACTTTATATATATATATATATATATATATACAAATTTAATTCATACATAATTTCATGCATAATATATATATATATATATATATATATATATATATATATATATATATATATCAGGAATTGGATTAAATCCGACATATTTTTAATTTATTTGTTTATATCTTTCTAAAAAGATTTCTCGAATATTCAGGCCGGTAGATAAATAAATATACTGTTTAATAAATAAATAAAAACAGAGTGTCTACTTAAATATGAGTATCCATTTAAAAAATATTGTTTAAACAAATAAATTAAAAATATGTCGGATTTAATCCGATGTCTTTGTTTCTGATACGAAACAGAGCAGATATGTGCTCAAAAGCATTATTCAGGCTTTGCTTGATCAGGAGGGCCTACGTGACCGAGTTGGTCTAAGGCCCATCAGATCTAATGACAGTATCCACGAGGGGACGCAGGTTCGAAAACTGTTGGCGTGTGCATGTTTTTCTTACAAGATTTCTCGAAAAATTAGGATGGTAGAAGTAAATAAATAAATATAGTGTTTAATAAAAAGTAAAAACAGCATCTACTCAAATATAATTATCTGTTTAAAATAACATTTAAAATAAATTTATATATATATATATATATATATATATATATATATATATATATATGATATCGGAAAAATTAGTAAAATGATCCTTGAAAGGGTAAATAAACAAATTAAAGATAAAATAGGCATGAAACTTTGGATAAATACCAAAGACGCGATAAACTGGTTTACTTGTATAAAAGAAAAAAAAAACAACTGTACACTAATGCAGTTCGATATTGAAAATTATTACCAATCAATATCTAAAGAACTGTTCTTGCCACCCAGTACACGGATATTACAGAAGAGGAAAAGAACATTATTTTAAATGCGAAGAAATTGTACTGATTCATAAAGGTGAGCAATGGATAAAGAATTCATATGACCACTTTGACATCACAATGGGATCACTAGACTCAGCTGAGTCTTCTGATCTCATAGGTCTTTTTATATTATACAACCTTACAGCGCACCGTGATATTGATTCAACTGACATTGGTTTATACAGGGACGATGGTCTTATGGTTATTAGAGACTCTAGTAACTTCAAAATATATAAAATTACAAAGGTATCATATAAAGAATTTAAAAGCATGGGTTTAAAAATTACCGTCAGCACTAAATTAAAAAAGTTAACCTCCTTGATATAACATTAGATTTAAAGAAAAATACATACACACCTTATAAAAAACCCAATACGAATCTTTTATATATACACCCTAAATCAAATCATCCCTCATCTATAATTAAACATATACCTTTATCTATCCGAAAAAGAATAAGTACAAATTCAGCAAATGACAAGATTTTCGATGAACATATTAATTTCTATAATAAAGCTCTAAAAGATAGTGGCTACAAAAACCTAAAACTAACTTATATTAAAAATGAAAATGGTAAGCATAAAAAAAACAGAAGTAGGAAAATAATTTGGTATACACTCCCATACAACCAAATGGTAAAAAACAAATTGGGGCAAAAATTCCTCGCATTAATAGTCAAGTATTTTCCCTGTGAAAGTAAACTAAGTACTATTTTCAATAAAAATACACTAAGATTAAGTTATAGCTGTACTGATAACCTAGAAAAGATTATCAAGAAACATAATACTAATATCTTAAATAAACACTTATATCAGAACCCAAAAATTTTAGACAATGGAAAAATAAAAACAACAACTAATGAGGGTAAACAAAAATTATGTAATTGTAGAAACCCTCAAAACTGTCTTCTACAAAATAAATGTTGCATGGAATCATTAGTATACCAATGAAATATATCTTCTATTGAAAACCCTGAAAATAAAAATATATATAGGTTGCACTAGCCATGAGTTCAAAAAAATCCCATCCCTAACATAACCCCGCTTTCGAATGTAACTATTAACTGATACAACGAAAATTAAAAAATTGAACCCCCTACCACTCCTTGTCTAGATGAATGAATTTCTCGGTATCCTTGGAAACCCTCAATTATGAATCTTTGCCGTGCCTTTAATAACCGTAAATTTAAAAAAATAAGTTACTCCAAAATTCGATTGACGTGGAAATGGAACTAATGTCTCTGGTTTAATAACAAAATTAAATTCGAAAGCTTTAGCTTCCATTTCTGAAACATAGTTATCACTGTGTAGCGAAAAACCCATATTTTAAATCAATTAATTTATAATATTAATGCTCTGTAAATTTACATTGAGCACTACTGTGTAAAAATAAAAATATCTATAAGAAGACCAGATTTTATATCTTACTGTTCTTTCTTTTTATATATATATATATATATATATATATATATATATAATGAAACATATAGTTATAAGGTATGCTCCATTTATTGGTTAAGGTGCTCAATATTATGGATAAAGCGTGTGTGTATATATAAAAGTGGACACTGACGTCAATACGAAGTGGCGACAGTCTGTTTCATATTTGATCGTAATCTTCAATATTATTCGTCTACCGTTTTGAATATTCGAGAAATCTTATTTGAACAATATGCGCTTTCAGGTTGCTAGACGAAGATAAATAAACATACTGTTTAATAAATAAACGGAGCGTTTACACAAATACGGGTATTCACTAAAAATAACGTTTCAGCAATAAAAATCTCTCGGGTTAATATATATATATATATATATATATATATATATATATATATATATATATATATATATATATAGTTGGATTGATGTGAGTTTGTGACCCTGGGCTTCACGCTATTTTCGAACGTCAGACAAACTGATCAATTTTTTAATTTTAGATTTATATATAGTTGCGTATATCAGTGTTTTTATGGAAGTGAGACGAAAAATTGTCGTCGCACTTCGTCGGAATGCCACTCATACTTACGCAAACATACATACACGCACGTACACTCATTGACGTACGCAGACACACACACACACTCACCGGACCACACACAAACATAAACATATGTGAACAGTGTGACTGGGCATATATGCGCATCCATATGTCGTTGCGTACATACGTACGCATTTGGTCGCTGTATTCAATATTGGATTGTGTAGCGAATATTTTTTGTTTGTTGCGCTGTCAACGCGCAGACCGTTTCTCTATTTTGTTCGCTGAATAATATTTTCTCGCACGCACGTATATACGTATGATGGGGTCTGTGTAAGGCTATGATAGGTAAAAATTGCTGTTATTTCTAATTTTTAAGGCTGTTTTGTAATTATTTTAAAGCCGGTTATTTTTTGTTTTTGGCGAAAGTCAGAAATTCCAATTTGCAATACTTATTAGTATTTATGCAGTGGTATTAATTTTGCTGGGGGAGGGAGAAGTAAGTATAATTGTGGACTGATACGGTAATGGTAATTGTGATGTGGTAGTAATGGTGGGGGGAGGGTGATAATTACAATTTTAGCAGCAAACAGTTATTGCAAAGTGGTAGAAGTGATCGTAGTAATGGCAGTGGAATGGTAATAGCAATAATTATAATTATTATGATGGTAGTATGAACTAGAAAATAATTGATGTTATGGTGGTTTCTCTTTTCATGTTTATAGGGTTACTGGTAGTTTATATAGTAGTGTTGATTGGTATTTTTTATCCGTTTGGCATAAATTCTGATAATAGGAATTTGTTTTCATGTCTGCATTTATAAATTATTTCTGATCTTATGTTTAGTAAATTCTATTGTTGGTATGAAAAATTATTGCTACCTTTTTGTGTAGGCAAAGTAGGCATTTCTTTGTAATGTTGTTGTGGGCAGGTGCTTTCTTCAGTATTTTCCAGCTTATTCTTGGTGTGATATTTCTGTCTTTTAGATACCATATGTGGATAGTGTAGTGGTGTTTGAGTATTTTCTGTTGGAGAATGAAAGGTCGTGGTTGTTTTTTCGACGTCAATTTTTCCTCCCACTTAAAAACACCGATATACGCAACCATATATAAATCCAAAATTTAAAATTGGTCAGTTTGTCTGACGATCGCAAATAGCGTGAAACCCAGGGTCGCAAACTCACATCAATCCAACTATATATGTTAGCTCTATCACTGACATTGAGCGCTTTCCAATAAGTACCGCGCATATATAATGTATAAATAATATATATAAAATATGCATGTATATATATATATATATATATATATATATACTTATTTCACACACACACACACACACACACACACACACACACACACACACACACACACACACACATATATGTATGCGTGTGTGTGTGAAATAAGTATATATATATATATATATATATATATACATGCATTTTATGCATTATACATGCATATATATATATATATATATATATATATATATATATATATATATATATATATATATGTTTGGTTTGGGCATTTTGTTCTTGGCAATTTTCTTATTTTTATAGGGGCAAATTTTTACGGCACCCCCACTAAACAATTCCTGTTTTCACACGTGAGGAAAAAATGATTGTTATAAAATACGTTAAGCACCAAGTCGCAAGAAGAAACAACATGGAGCAGCAAGAGACATCGAAAAATATGGACAAATCAGGCGAACCAAAGAAAAGATTTATTTCCGCTAACAAATGGTGAGCTGAAACGTTTTCACCTCTTAAAGCATAAAGAACATGAAAACCCTTCCTCATTGTCTAACAAAGAAGAGTTAAGGTCATGCGGCAATGAATCTATTAATGATTTATGGAATTTAATTTGCCGTTTGTCAAAGAATTAAAGAAACATGGGGCGGAAAAACAATAATGAAATTTTAAAATTCTTCATGTAATCATTGCAAAACGCTCTTTAAAAATACTTTAAATTTCCTTTCGTCTTTGTAGCTTCCTGTTGATCTCCATATTTTATTATTACCGAAAATAAATAAAATATAAAATAAAAAAAGACACGTTTTTCATTGTCTTTTCCGTGTATGTGAATGTAATAAGGGACAACTATGATACTAGGTTAATTTTCCTTTATTCAGTTTCTATACTCTATTAAGACGATATTCTCAAGAAATATTTCATCTCTTGGATATTTAATGGTGAATCATTTCAGCGGAGTAAAATCTGTGGTCAGTCATTGAAATCAGAAAATCATATTTTAATTAAAAATAAGGCGCAAACGTTCAATAAACACCCCCCGATGTGCATCTCCTCACAAACTCACGTGAAATCCACAAAAAAGCCGAACCTTCTTGATTAAACCTTCATCAAAATTTATACCACCAAGGAAGTCATTTTTGGAAAAAAATAAATAAAAAAAACTTTCAAGGTAAAAGACCGGCGCCTCTCGTCGGTGTTCGAGATCAGATGAACGGTGCGATTTTTGATTGCCGTTCATTTTCAAGAAAGATCACTCCGTCCAAGTTTGAAGACAAGCGAACCACGACATTCCTAATGAGATTTTGCTCAAGAGCCAGCAGTGCAGAAAATAAAATCGGTGAGTCGAGTTCGAATTCTGGGCTAGTCTGTTGTACGAATATCCTTAAAAAAACATTAAACCGTATCTTCTTCTCACCACTAGCTATGGGTTAAACAGTAATGTAGACTGGGCTCTTTAGCAACCTAAGTGAAGTAGAACTCAGACTTCCAAACCATGGAGAAGGAATGCGAAACCACTCCCCTGTCTTTCCCAAGAAGTCATGACATAGTGAAGATAATAAAGAAAAAGCATCTGGGGAGAGTCATGATCGTGAATGTCCTAAAGGGGAAAAAAGAACTCTAAATTCAAAACCGTGGGAAAGGCAATGGGAGACTACTCCACTATCTTTCGCAAGAAGTCATGGCATAGCCAAGATAATAAAGACTAGGAAGCTGTGGAGAGCCATGATCTTCAATGTCCTAAACGGAAAAAAACTCCTAATTCCAAACCGTGGAGAAGGCAATGGTGGACCACTCTACAATCTTTCTCAAAAAGTCATAGTACAGCATGTTAATAAAGAAAAGGAATCCATGGAGAGCCATGATCGGGAATGTCTTATAGGTGGGAAAAACCCTCTGAATTCCAAACCATGGAGGAGGCAATGGTAGACCACTCCACTATCCTTCCCAAGAAGTCATGGCATAGCCAAGATAATGAAGTAAAAGAATCATGATCGTCAATGTGCTAATGGGTAAAAATGAACTCTGAATTCCAGACCGTGGAAGACCACTCCACTATCTTTCCCAAGAACGTACGAAAATGTACACATAATAAAGCAATTTAATTCATTGAGTGAAAGGATCGCCTACACCCTGAAAGGACTGAGCATTCAATTTAAAAAAAAAAGTCATTTTATGCAAGCAGATCAACTTGTTCTTGAGAAAATAATTTCAAATTATTTCAAAGGGTTACGAGAGAAATCAAGCGAAATAGAGATGACTTCTGGCCCTCTGAAGCCACAACCATCTCTTTTTGTCTGTACTAAATAACATTCATTGGTTTAAGGAGGCATACAGGTGGAAAGGCTCACCGATCAGCCTTATGGTTCTTCTTACCTGTTATCTACCCTAAATATCTTCGTAATATGTAACCTTTGCTCCCTCCCTTTACACCCTTACAACATCACCATTCAGAAAGTAAACTCGTATTTTTTTTATTTCACTTGTTACCTTTCATTTTATAATTCAAGTAATCTTGCTAATATCTGAAATGATTCCGAGTTTTGATTTTGATAAAATTTTTTACGGTTTATCAACCTTTTTCAGGTTATTTAAAGCCAGAAAATATTTTTGGATTGTAAGAATGTTTAGGAGATAATAATGATTTACTGATACAATTCCTACTAATTAACCCATTAGAAACTTGGACATTATCTGTTCTTCTTGAAAGACGACTCGATGTAACAAATCTACTTAGAAAAATCCAGATGAGTTCCATTCTTTAGTTCCTTCTGTACAGACCATTTTCCGACATGGTAGTTTTAATTGATTCCCATAGTTCTGCTCTGTTGTTATATTGTTTGCCACCTTCATATAATTTCATCTTTACAATTGACATAGATTTTCGATCGGATTCAGATCAAGACTTGATGGTTTCCATTTCATTATCTTCTCTCCTGTAAATCTTCTTTGCTCAAACGGGTAAGCTTAGATAACTGAGAAGGAGCATTGTCGTTCATAAATACACACTTCACTTTGAAACTACGAGACTGGGAAATTTACCATGTAAAAAGTCTTGTTCATAAAATCGCAATATTTAGTACTGTTCATTTTAACTGTTTAAGAGTTTTAAGATCGTAGCGATCGAGGAAGCATCCACTCAGGAGTCTCTTCTATAAAGTGACAGATCTTAGGAAGAATCTATTTGACTATTTGACTTTGAAAGGTATAGTAATGTTTTGGGCGACATTTCCTGCCAATATCATAACACTACTGCATTGTTACCTTCTTATAGGTACAGGCACGGCTGAATGGGATAAAATCCAAGATTTATCCAATCTATCAGGTCCATCAAATTTCACTCGTGATTTGTCCGTTAAAATTACTTTAGAAAAGTCTATTTTCATGTATTTTTCGGCGCGATTTTGACGCTTTCAAATATTTACTTTACTGGGAGGAGGTTGCCTAGGATATTTTTTACAGATCCCAATTAACAAAAGTATTCTACACTTCTTGACTCTCTCAATTTCAACTTTTTCAAAAATCTGTGCGCTGATCATAAGTGGTTATTTCGCTATAACTCGCTTTAGTTTCTGTGCATCTTGAAGAACCAAGTTCTTAAAGCTCCTTTGCTTCAAGTTCTCAACTTACCTTTTCAACAGCCTTCTTTATCGTTCGATGATTTCTGCAAAACTCATTTGATATCTCCAATGGTATCTCACTCAATAACTTTGTTATTTTCTGTTTTTCAGCAGTTGCTAGATCCTTCTCTTTACCCATGTTTCAACATATATTATGGAAAAAAAGAAAAAATAGTTTTAGGCTAATTTAATCTGCATATTCACTTCGTTCAGTTCATTTTCGTAAATTCCAAATATAAAAAAAAAACAAACAAAAAAAATAACAAAAAACACCCCCCCCCCCAAAAAAAACAACAAATGTAACAATTAAAAATAGCAGGAAATTTAGTTAAATATTTTATTAGGGGTGGAAATTGACAAGTTTAAAATGAAAATATTGTTCAGAAATTTTGAGTTATTGAGGTTTATATGATTTGCATAATAGCTTCAGACGGGGTATAGAACCTGCCATGACACCTATACAGAATGGACATATCGTCATTCTCTTCATTGGAAAGGAGGAAGTTTCACTCAGATAGATTCTTCCTAAGATCTGTCACTTTATAGAAGAGACTCCTGAGTGGATGCTTCCTCGATCGCTACGATCTTAAATTTTCTTCAAGTCTAAGGCCAACCAAAGGTCATAATATGCATTTCTTATGCTCTTACAGCACCCTCATTCAGTAACACTCTATCTTGAGTGGCTCTTTCAATTTAGTGAACAATAGTGCAACAAATAGAGTAATCGCAAGGCGAAAAGTGTTCTAAATTTACTTATAGAATTTATCTTCACATTGAAAATGTAGTTTAAATAAATATTAAAATTCAATTATAGCTAGAGGGTATTCGGTCGAAACGTCGTGTCTATAATAACATCTGTATTAATCAAGATGAGAATAATATTTCAAATAAATTAAGAAGTACATTTTGGCGTTTCTTTTTCAGATTGTATTTCTATTTCAAATAGGGTTTTATCTTTAAAACTAAAAAAAATTGACTCTATACTTTATTGCATTCACGGATCAGTCAACTGAATGAGTTTGTTATTTATGCCCTCTGCGTTGAACACAACTGGAAGTTAGAGTAAAAGTATTGTCCAATGATTTTAAAATACTTTGGTGATTTTATTTAACGTCATTATAACATTTCTCGGTTTCTTCACAATTTCTGGAATGTTCTCTGGTGGTCAAATGACTCTGCTCTGATACAAAATGGCCATCACATTTTGATGACGTCAATGTTCTGCATGAAGATTTCAAGAAAAATATTCCTTGGATTCTGTATCATCTGACACTAACCAGGAAGTCAACACATGACGAGATGCCGGAGGATTGATTGAGGAAATGGAAAATCTGGAAATAATCCTTCTTTCGAATGACATTTTCAAAAGAATGAACAAAAGGATCAAGGTCCCGCAGACAAAAATGTGGACATAATTTTTGCTGTGATTCTTTTTGAGTTTCTGAAAATGTATCTTCAGGAAATAAGAGACATCTTAATTAAATATCAACTGAAGGACGGATGTAGCTGTCCAGATTCGGATGATAGAAACGGGAAGAGGTGTACATCTTATTGTATATGATGGATCAGATGAAGAGATACTTGAGTGAAAATTGAAAAGTTCAAGGTAGGAAAGACATTTATTCAAGTTTATTCATGGATTCGAAATCTGTCCCCTTTCTTCAGTCAATTGTAAACAAAAAATGCGAACATCTAGCTAATGGGTATCACAAACAGCTTGATTATAGTAACTGTAGTGAAGTGGAACCAAGGGGTGGTCACGGTCGCCATTTTTAATTCCGTCATGGCGCATGCGCGGGACAAAGACTTTTAAAAACTGTCGGTGATTTGTATGCGTGAGCATGTAACTGATATAAACGAAGAGCACGTTTTTTTCAGGATGCAGTTTTTGAATCTGACGATTGAACAGCGCAGTGGATTGATAGCGGTTTGTTGTGTGCTGGGATTTCTTGATATTGGAAGTACGATTCTTAATTGCGACATTTCTTTCTGATCCCCTGGATTTACAGTATTTTGATTATCAAACAGTCTGTCTTGTTTTGAACTTGAGATACTACTTCAAATCTACTACAGTAACATAAATAAATAGAGATTATCTCAAAAACTATTTCCCTATCAAACTGTCATGATCAGTAGGATCACAGATATATTTGGACATTATGTTTCTTAATAAAAATTGTGAAATTTACTGTATTGTACAAATGATATTTTTTTCGTGAAAATTGTGAGACTCTTCTTGTATTGAATAGAAAAAAATAATTTGGAGACTTGAAATGGATCTTGTTGAAAATTGTGAGAATTTCCATGTGCTGTACGGAAGAATAATTTTGGAAAACCTGAAATCTGTTTTCCATTAATGAAAATGCCGTGTTCATTTGCATAATTGTATCCATCTGTCCAAGGGAATATTCCCTTTTCAGCAACCTCAGAACTCGCTTACATTCCTTGTCATGTAAAATGACATCCTGAACTCCACTGACTTCAAGTCAATTACAAATCAATTTTCTGAAAAGAAACCTGGCTTATTTTTGTATTGATTAATAATTGATAAATTCATTCATTTATATGGAGCACCAATTAATTATGATTTCTTATCTATCTATCTATCTATCTATCTATCTATCTATCTATCTATCTATCTATCTATCTAAAATAGGATACAGAACCCTGATAAAGTTTGAAGAATGTGCTGGGAGACTGTATAAATATATTTCAACAAGAACTAAAAAATTGTAAAGAAAAGATACAGAATAGATATTAACGCCTTTTTTACAAAGTCGCACAGATTCATTCTTTTCTTTCATCGCCAGATACGCCAGCTGAGCGGAAAAAGTACAAATGATTTCTTATTTAAGCATACACACATATACACACACATGTCTTTTTCTTTCGTTTTTGATCTGACGAAGCACAGAAAGGCGAAATGCGTAATCTATCTATCTATCTCGTTCTGTTTCTTTCTTTCTTTCTTTCTATCTATCTATCTATCTCGTTCTGTTTCCATCTATCTATCTATCTATCTATCTATCTATCTATCTCGTTCTGTTTCCATCTATCTATCTATCTATCTATCTATCTATCTCGTTCTGTTTCCATCTATCTATCTATCTATCTATCTATCTATCTATCTATCTGTTGATTAATTCTTATTCTAGGGCATTCCTTTTTTAAATATTTACGCATTGTTGAATGTATCAATAAACCTGTAGGTTTAATTTTATTGACCATTTACATTTGTATTCCTATATGTAGATGGGGATTCGGTGCCTTGTTTTGCATTGTGTCTACAATACTGTTAAAATAGTTCGGATTAGAGAAGATGGAAAAATAAACGTTAAATATTTTTTGTTTCTATCTGCCATATAAACTTTTATTAAGCAACTTTTCACAGAAAATATGGGGTTAGGGCTTGTATAAAAACCTCTTATATTTGAATATACATGACCTTTATCACTTCTGGGATTGTGTGTTACCAGAAACAATTACTATGAGATAAAATAAAATTGTTTGGGTTTGTTCTGCCCCCGAGAGTACGCGACCGAGTCATATCTCGAAGACAGCCAGATAAACGCCTTAAGGCAGTGTTTCGCAACCATTTTAAGTAACTGCACAGCTCGGAGCTAATCAAAATATCACGGCAAACTTAGCTAATTTTTTAAAGGGTATACATTTAAATGTTATAAAATCAAATGCTCAGTGCTGCATATCGGTAACTTCGACAATAATTAATTCATGATTCAATATAACTTTGTAAAAAAATTTAATTAAACAGAGAATGTTGAATACAATTATATGAAAAAAAGATTAATATTCATTTATTCAGATAAAGGAAAATTTTAAAAATATTTTTAAAAAATGAATATTAAAACAAAGTATTTCAAATAACATAATCGAAGAATAGTGAAAAGAATTATTTTAAAAAAGTTAAATACTTATTCATGAATTAAAATACTAACGCTGCACCATTATTACTTCTAGACACACACACACACACACACACACACACACACACACACATATATATATATATATATATATATATATATATATATATATATATATATATATATATATATATATATATACACAATGCAACCTCGGTTTTCGATCGTCTCACATGTCGAACAAATCGGTTTTCGAACAGAAAATTCGCGATGAAAATGCCTCGGTTATCGAACAAAATTTCGGTTCTCGAACAACATTGCCGAACCGAGTTGACCCGAACGGAATCATTTCTGAGTCGATCGCAGTGTCGTGTACATTCGTGTGTTGTGGTGCGCTTTTATTTTACAATTTTATTCTACTGTGACTTTTTTCCTCTACATTAATTCCGATTGGAAAAATAGTTTCGGTTTACGAACATTTCGCGTTACGAACGGCCTTCAGGAACGAATAAAATTCGTGAAATCGTGACAATACTTCACGGAACACAAAAATGTCTTGTAATACTAAAGCGTAAATTTATTCAATAAAAACCCCATTGACTTCAACCACGGCCTCCAGACGACTTCAGAATTCCCTGCAGCTCTTCTGAATGGTCTCCTTGTTTAAGTTGGTGAATGCTGCCATAATCCTTGCCTTCAGTTCATCTTTGGCGTCACAAGGAGATTTGTTGTTCTCTCGTTCAACTATGCCCCAAGCATAATAATCAAAGGGGTTGCAGTCTAGGGAGTTAGGTGGCCAGATGTAAGGGATGATGTGGTCGTAGAAATTGTCTGACAACCATGACTAGGTTCTCATGCTTGTGTGGCATGGTGCAGAGTTCTGTTAACATACATAGGTTCTTCCAGCAGCCACCCTCTTGACCCAGGGCAGCATTACCTCCTCAAGTCACTTGGTGTAGGCTACCGTATTGAGTCTGAGGCCCTCACCAACAAATCTGGGAGTTCTTTTCTCATCAGAACGATCAGGGTGAGTTTTCCGAGCTGCCATACCTTCGTAATCACCATTAGACTCATCCAACTCTTTCTAAATTCTCTTCATTATCCTCAGATTGACACCCACACACTCTGAAATGTCCGGATTAGAGATTCCGGAGTGAATGCCAAGCAGTGCAGCATGCCATTTCCAAATTTCTGGCTGAGTGAATAGAGTCATGGTGCTCTTTTTCTCACAGACGGTGCCCAACTGACTCTACTACACCGTGCAGTCGACAAAATCAAAAACAAATAAAGCGAAAGTAAAAATATAAAATGGCGATAATTTACCCATCGCACCCTGTCTATACATCATAACAACAAAAGGAGACATTTATACATATATTGAAGGATTTATTATCATAAGGATTTGGTTATACTAGTTCGATAGATATATGAAAGTTCTTGTAATGTTAATAAATGTTAATGTAATGTTAATAAATGTTAATAAATTTTAATGTAATGTTAATAAATTTTAATGTAATGTTAATAAATATTAATAAATTTTAATGTAATGTTAATAAATGTTAATAAATTTTAATGTAATGTTAATAAATTTTAATGTAATGTTAATAAATTTTAATGTAATGTTAATAAATATTAATAAATTTTAATGTAATGTTAATAAATGTTAATAAATTTTAATGTAATGTTAATAAATTTTAATGTAATGTTAATAAATTTTAATGTTAATAAATGTTAATAAATTTTAATGTAATGTTAAATGTTAATAAATGTTTCTGATTTTTGTGTTTGTCTTGGTGAATGAATAAATTATTTGCAAGTGATAAATCTATCATTAACAGTAATATTAAACATGAGACAGTGACATTTATGTAAATTTATTATTTTGTGGTCTTCATTCCTAGAGCAGCTCAAATCTATGTGCTCTCTTGGTGAGAGGCCGGTGATAAAGAGAAAGTCTCTAAATTTCCCACCTATGGCGGTTTGCTTTTTTTCTATGGAATCATGGGAATTAGATTTTTTTATTTCTCGTGATCGCGAGATCACTAAAACAAAAAAAAATGCCTTATAGAGAGAGGAAAGTTATTCAAAGTTAAAAACCGGTGATGGTTAACATTGGCGGTGAGAAGGATTAGGGGAATGATAAAACTATCGACCACGTACTTGGTGTTATGTTTTTATTGTGAGTGGTTCCGGTGATGTACTAAGGACTAACCGGAAGTGGTCAAAACGGTGACCAATCTAAAAGGTACCTAAACAACAAAAGGGACAAAGTGGAAGTAAAACGATACAGTTTCTGTACTGTGGTAACAGAACGAGATTGAATCAATAATTTATCAAAATAATAACGTGCCTTCTTTACTTATTTACATACATTGATTTTTATTTGGCTCCCTCTATGAATAGAAGACAAAAAACAATAATCTCATATTGATTTACAGATATTACATTTTTACAAAATCATGTCCATAACAATTGTTTTACCAAGACAAGAGTAGTATGTAGACCATAATTTTTGTTTTAACTCACGGTTACTCCAATTGTTGGGAGATCTGAGGGCAGAAGAAATAAACTTTGATTCCTCTTCCTTTTGATCCTTTCAGTGGGCTTTCAGACAGTTTGTCGGTGCCCATCTCCTCTCCAAGCTCTTGATCGACCACGGAACATGGCGTGAGTCTCCCCCTGACCGTACACTTAGGCTTCAGATTTTTATTTCAGATTTTCCTTCTCCTACGCCGGTTGCTATCCAGGGCTATAGGATCCAGTCTGTCCTTCTATTTACTCATAGCTGGGGGGGGGGGGAGAAGAGATGGATTCATACCTTTCCCAAGGGTACTAGCATGTAATTGAAAATAATGAACTGGGCTGGATTTCAAATTCGGCTTTCCGATTCCTCAATCTGAGCCACTACTCCATCTTAATTATGGTAACCTAAACGAATCTCAAGTATTATACTGAAAATTGCGAGACTCTTTACTGTACAGAAAAGAAAAATAGTTTGGAAAACTGGCTTCTTGGTGAAAATTATGAGATTCTCTCTAGGTTGTACAGAAAAATAATTTTGCAAAGGTGGGAATCTATTTTCCAATGTTAAAATTTCAATCAGAAATTTCATGCGTGTAATTGTAACCAGCTGCAGAGAAAAAAAGTAATTTTGGTGATTGGAACTTAAAAGAATAAGCTTCGCGATACAATGCATCAGCAGCTGCAGTAATGACTGAACTGGTTTACACTCATTTGGTTGGAAAATGACATCCTGAACCCCATTGACTTCAAGCTAATTATAAATCAAGTTTCTGCCAAGAAGATTTTGCATCCTTTTTTTATTAACAAATGATATCTCCATTTGTACTTGTGCCAATTATCATTTATATATTGAAATGAATGTTTTTCAAGGCTTATGATATAGTTTTCAAAAGTTTGTGCTGATTAATTTTCACTTTTCAACGTGTTTTCTTTTACATTTAACATTGATTTTTGTTATATAGGAATAAAGTGTCGCTACCGACACTGGAGTTTGAACACAAAAGACTGGATGATGATCTGTCTCAAAGAACATGAAAGAAGCAAGAAACTTCATTCAGTAATAAAGGAAGCCAACAAGTTCAAAATGGAGTTTCAAGTGAGTGAATAAATACAAGTAAAGCATAATACACCGAACGTAGTTACAAAATACTTAAAAAAGTAAGCAAAAGCAAATGCAACCGACCAGATGCAGAAACGATGGCAAGATAAACTGCTTCATGGCCAATACTCTGCCCGTACCAAACAACCTGATGGTGACAAAACTCCGTACTCATCAGTGGCTACATAGTACAGGGTTAAAAGCTGAAACCAAATGTTTTATTCTTGCTGCACAGGACCAATGCTTGCTAACTTGAAACTATCAAGCATAGATACTGAAAAATTGTGTTAGCCCAAAATGCAGATTCTGAGATAAATATCCAGAAACAATTGATAATCTTGTATCAGGTTACGCACTCACTGAATATAAAACTCGGCATGACAGAGTGGGCCAATATCTGCACTGAATAATCTGCAACTTTCACGGAAAGGAAACTGCAAGAAATTGGTAGGAACACCATCCAGACCCGGTTACGGAAATAGAACCTGGAACAATTTTATGGGACTTTACAATACACACAGACAGAACAAAGCTAATCGCTCCGACATCGTGATTAGAGACCGAAAAAACAAAATGTGCCTTCTTATTGACATGCCACTACTTGCAGACTGTAATGTATCTTTGAAGATATTCAAAAAACTACCAAAATACAAGGACCTTGAAATCGAAATCTCAAAAATGTGGCAAATGAGGACTAACAATTCCAGTTGTAGTTAGAGTCCTCGGATTGATTGAAAAAGATTCCAATAGAAGCATTGAAGGGATTCCTGGTAGCCCATGCCTTAAAGAAATACAAAAGATACAAAAGTACATCCCACACCTAACGATGGGCTATATCAATGTAAAATGTGTGTGATTTTAACAGTAGTAGTGTTTGTGTGGATTAATTCTCGTTTTACTGCATGTGTTCTTTTTCTGTTTAAACTTTGTTGAAGGTACTAGTAAATCAATAAATTTAATTTTATTGATCATTTACATTTTTGGTGGCCGGAAAATTCGATAACGGAAAATTTGTTAACAAAAAATTCGGTATCCGAAGATTCGTAACGGAAAATTCGGTAATTTTGACAAGGTAAGAAAATTCGGTAACTATGAAATAAAAGTCGATTGAAAATCGATGGGCGTTCTGGACTGGGGATTTGGGGACCAAGCTCCCTTGCCCTATATGTATATATATATATATATATATATTTTTTTTTTTAAATAGAAATGAGTTTTTGCTTCTATAAAAAGAAATAACTATCTAAAACTTAATTTATTTACTACTTTTTTTATTAAAATCATAATTTGAAAAGAACTTAAATAAGAACTTAGATACATCGATTTTATTTGCTTGAAAACAATAGAGTATAGTAATTAAATAGATACTTATTTAAAATATTTATTAAGAAATATTTGAGGGGGCTTAGACCCCTAAACCCTCCATACAGAAAGTACGGCCCTGGTATTGTTGCAATTGTGTTTTATCTGGACTGGAACACATGATTTGTTTTAGTTAATACTTATTTAAACGTATGCGGGGAGCTACACACCTCCAGAAAATACGGCCCTGATTTTGTTGTAGTGGGGTTTCATCTAGACCTCCATAATTAATAATACTTTAAAAAAAATATTGGGGTAAGGAGCCTAGCCCCCTAAACCCCCTTCTACAAGTACGACTCTGGTATTGTTGTAGTGGGGTTTTATCTGGACCCCACGATTTTCAGTTATTTAAAAACATAGGGGAGGGGAACTTAGCCCCCCCCATTCCAGAACGCTCCTAAAATCAATTTTTAATCCACTTTTATTTCACAGTTAACGAATTTTCCTTCCGTGTCAAAATTACCGAATCTTCCGTTACCGAATCTTCCGTTACCGAATCTTCGTAAATTTATATTTTTATTTCCTTTTATTCTCGTGGGTGGGTAGGGCTTCCCGTTCATTGCTTTGCCTAGAGACTACAGTGAGTGGTTCAACAACCTTACCTCATCCGCTCGACACTTCAGCTTTCTGAGTTCAGATAGGAAGTATTAGGTTGTTACACATGAAATGCCGCATTTTTGGTTGGTTGTTGATCCGCTCGTCTAACGAAGTAAACTGCTCAGTATATAAAAAATTCTCGTCTTATTCCTGACTCTTTTTTCCCCAGATAATTTTCTTTCTTTGTTACTCATAAGCCCAATGAAACTGATTACAATGAAACAATGTCGAGTAATCTTACTGTATGAATTCAGACTGAGAAAAAGAACCATTTTTGCATCGAATCATTACATACGATGAGAAATGGATACTCTTTGATAACAGTAAGAGAGTAGGTCAGTGGTTAGATGCAAGTGAATCCCCAAAACAATACCTAAAAACTCCACTGCATCCTAAAAAATTAATGGTTACTGCATGATGGTCTTTCAAAGGGATAATTCATTATTCATTCTTGCCTCAAGGGAAAACAATAACAGCAACATCGTATTGCAGAGAAATTGAGTGTATGAACGAAACATTGAAAAAGAATTATCGCAGACTTGTGTAATGGGATGGCCCAATTATTGCTACACAACGACAAACGGCCTCACGCTCAATCAAGTGCTACATAACCTGAAGCATGACATTTTGACTCATCCTGCATATTTGCCTGATAACTCTCCTACTGATTATCACTTATTTAAGAATTTTGAGCTTTTCATGCACAATAAAATATTCTCCAATAAGGAAGATGTAACCGAAGCATTTGAACTGTTTATCGTATCAAATGATGCATTTTTTAAAAAAAGATGGGAACAAGAATTTAGAGGTACTTTGAATAACATTCATTCATCAATATGGTGCCTATTTCAATTAAATAAATTAATTATTTAACATTTCAGTAGCGTTTTATTCATTTTTCATAAAGTGTGTCATTTCATGTGTGACAACCTAATATTAAGAAAACAGCAGCTCTCCAATGTAGATCAGGTGAAAGCGGTAAGTCGGACATGATTAAGATAGTGTAAGCATACGCTGGGATCCTTTCTCAGTCTTTTAACGACTGGGAAAAACACTCCAGGTTGTGTTTCGATTCCAGTTTGCATCGCTGCTGCTAAAGAAATTGGTAAAGACGCGGGTTATGTTCACAAGAGAACGATAGGTGAAAATATTTCAACGGCAAAAAAAAAAAAAATGTAAACACGAAACCCGTTTCCATTATATTGGTTATTTATTCACGGATTCGCCTACCGAAGTCTGGAGCTTTGTAAGTGACACTGGAACGTCTACGCGTCTGTTTCTGTTTTTCTCTCGCGACAGACTAATGGACCAGATCTTTTGTTCGGCCATTGAGAACCTTGACTCACTCTCACCACACCTCTGATTACCTCTCCATCACTCGCCAATTGGTGGTTCTATCTGTGACTGCTTATATAAGCCTGCGAATGAAACTTCCTAACTTCCTGCGAAGTGGTACTTGATCCCGAAAGTTTTCATTTATTTACTTCACTTCACTTCGATCAGCCGGTAACTGTTTCAGAGATTTTACTTTGAGGCTTTACTGATTGGCATAGAATCATTTAGACCCCACTGAACTTCATTTGAGTCCTAAGCTTATTCAATCGCAAACCAATAGCTTTTGTGGGGGGGGGGGGGGTATGCATGACTTTATGTTTGAAAAGTAAGTAGGCTATAGAGTGGATAAGATCAGAAATCTTGAGACTTTTGCGTTCATTTTGGAATACTTCTGTTATTAAATATGTTGGAATTAAAAAGCAAACATTACTTTTTGACTGGTTGGTTAGTAGATTGATTTTGTTTAGCGGCATATGAACCTCTATGGGTTATTTAATGCCGAAATCTAAATATTTTGAACACAATTTTGTGGCTTCAACTAAATATATTTTGAACGCAAATATATGCCTTCAATTACAGATAAAATGTATTGTCAGTTATCTTACTGTAAAATGTATTGTTGGTCATTTTGCTTTAAAAATCTATTGTTGGTAATTTTACTATAAATAGATAGAATTTTAATAACAATAAAATGTTACTAGAGACAGTGGTACATGCGTTATATGTTGTAGTTTTGTTGAATTTATATTTTGGAATATAGTTTAATTTCTTTCAGAAATTGTAGGCTATTATATGGATTAATGTCATGAAAAAGTTCTTTCATGTTGGTTTGTTGATTTTGTTTAGTGGCTTATCAATCTCTATGAGTGATTTAATGCCAAAATCTAAATATTTTGAACACAATTTTATGGCTTCAACTAAATATATTTTTAACGCAATTGTATGCCTTCAATTATAGATAAAATGCATTGTTGAAATGTATTGTTGGTTATTTTACTATAAATAGATATTGTTGCTATATTGTTGCTAATTTTACTATCAGTAGAGTGATTGATGTTGTTTAACGGCATATCAAGGTTTAATGTCGAAATCTAAATATATTGTACGAAATTTTAAGCCTTCAAGTATAGATATTTTGTACAAAATTTGATACTTTCTGCCTAAAGATATGTTATTTAGATATAGTTTGCAGATCATAAAATGTATTGTTGTTAATTTTACTAAAAAAATGTATTTTTAGATTTTCATTTATTGTCATTTTGCTATAGAAATGTATTGTTGGTCATTTTATAGAAATGTACCGTTGATTTTGTTTGGGGGGTTCACTATTTGCCCATAGCGGGCACCTCGAGGCGGTTTAATGGTTAGCGAGTTTGTCTGGCTAGAACTACTACGACTGAGTAGTGAGTTAGATCCTCACTAGGTGCCCCATACTTTCGGCCTTGTGCCACGTCTGAGCTACGCTTGGAAAATCACCACTCTTTGCCCATAGCTGAGACCATAAAAGATGGTACCATCCAGGATTAGGGTGGACCTGGGAACAACATCAGTTAAGAGATGGTTAGATGCTCTTGAAAACCTCCAGTCTCTCGTTCAGAGGCCTTGCTGCCGGATGTAGTTTATCAGGACGCTTTTTAACTGACCATCGTATGTATATATATATATATATATATATATATATATATATATATATATATGAAAACCAAATAAATCAGGGTGATAGTAATAACATGAATTAATATATATTTACAAAGGCGTCTAGTGTAGAAGAAGCTAGTCTCAGATGTCATTTTTATAAATTCGGCCTGTACTGGTGTTCCAAGGTTTTAAAACTTGTTTCAAACTAACAAAAGCTATCTATATGCCACAAAACCTGAAGAAAAAAGATGACTTTCGATTGAACCACCGTTTGCAATGGATCTGACTACAGAGGAACAGCGCGAATCTAAAAGAAGCAGGGTAGGGGGTACAGTGCCGTAGGGTTCGTCTTAAAGGTTATTCTTCTTCCAACATGACTACAACAAAAGCTTTCTGGTTGTGCACCCGGGTCCAAACAAGTGACTCGTCTTCTTTTGCAAAGAATCCGTCGACGTCATTGTGGAGGTTAATCAATCAGCTATTCACATCGGATCGCCTGCCAAGTATTACGCAGAAGCATTGAAATCGAACAAATCGAGAGAGAAATAGAGAATTGATTAATTTCATGTTGTCTATCTTAAGATTTCAGAAAATCCTGGGGAAGCCGAAGAGTGTCTCGCTCGAGACTACCTGAAAAAATAGCTTTCTTCGGTCTTCCTCGGTATTGTCTGAATTTCGGAGATACTCAATAGTTACCCAACGACTGATTGGAATTAATATTCTCATTCTTAATTTCTTTACAGAAATCTGGTCAATTTGCTGACCAACCTTTTTAGAGTTACCATTCTTTCTTTTTAAAAATATTTTTTATTAAAGACTAGATAGGTTCGCCTATTGCCCGATTCACACTCTTAGCGGTATTTTTGAACAGGAGTAGAAGTTTATCCTTTGTGTCCTGTTTAGGATTGGGTTTCCAGTTCCTTCTAAAGTCTTTTCCCCCTCTTTCACACCCAGTAGGCCCTTGTGTCTTAGTGTCATTATTGCCTTGCTTGGGGTGACTTCATTAAAATAATTTTGAACGGTAACATTCAAAGTATTTCAAACTGAAAAAATTATTTTATACAGATTTCCGTGGGGGTATGTTGTCTTTTATATTTTTTATATTACTTCCAGAGCTTTCATCTGTTCATCGTCATCATCATCTAACCTTCTTAGTCACCTTGTGGCGCATCGGGCCACAGCCTCATCACATTGACTGTTGCTGAGGTTTCTATAGCAACTAGGACTTTGCGTTCGGCCGTTTTTTTTACACTCTTTTTCACCCAATATAAAGCATAAGATACACTCAAGCTAAAGCGTTTCTCAGGTTGTTTTACGGACGTAAGAGTAGGAGATAATAAATGCAGATTATGAGGATAGATAATTGTGACCAAGTAATGGTCAAGAAATAACAAAACAAGGGGTTGCAGATAAATAGTGTATTGAACAGTAAATACAACAGAAGTGTGTTACACGACTTGGGAATGTGTGTCGGTTGACCAGCGTTCAGTCTATATTACCGTTCACCCGAGGCTTACTTTCCTACTACTTTATAGGAAGTGGAAGAGTCCACAACAACCTCATTAGAGGGAGCACACCACAACAATAATGGTCGGCCCTAAACGCGAAGCGGTTAAGATTGTAGTAATCGGCGAAACATCCTCTCGAGAGTATGTTTCACAAGGCAACAGCTCTAGGGAAGAATATCTCCGAATGGAACTTCCTCCTTAACAATGGAATACAAAGGGAGTGAGGATGATTCGACCCCGTATACATGACATGGTAGGTCTTAACTGTAACGGTCTGCACAGGTGGAATTAAGGAATATACCTCGTAAGAACTTTCACAATGGAAATAGCAATCGAATAGCGATGTGTTTGCGATGCTTCGTCGGTGAGACAGGGGTCGTTGGGTAGAAAATGATTCATCATCTACAAAGAAACGTGAACGCTTCTGGACTCTGACAAAGTTGGAAAGAGATGACTGGACAGCGCCAGCCAAGATATGGCAGCATTTCCCCATTTTTGGTCTGATCTGAATCTTCTATAGAAGCAACCTATTATTATTTAAGTCAGGGATACGCAGCCCCTGCCGCCTTCGGGTCACATCCGGCCCGCCAAATTAACTGTAGTAAGGAATCTGCATTTATTTTTATCGTATTCGTTGTTATTTTGTTATTGCTGCACTAAAATAAGGAACCTTGTTTAAATAATATAACATTAACTTCGTTGTTTTTCTTTAAACACCCAGACCAAAGTAGCCTTCTGGACAGAACGGTCTGAGGTCGAAAAAATTTATTATAATTCCTTTGAGACCCTCCTTTGTGACATTGCATAGCTGTCTGGCCCGATCTCACCAAAATGTAGTCGACCTCTGTTCTAAGTGGTATAAGGAGCCAACCACTTTTCCAGCGTCTTTGGCAATAGATAGTATACATGAATTTCACTTAAGGTCTGAGGGGAACTTGAAGGTTCAAGAAAGAGGGCATCTGATAGTGCAAACATTCATCAGGACTGGTGAAAATTCAGGATCTGATCGATGGTGGTGAAATGTTACTAACTTGGTTTTTGAACGTTACTAGCCAATAAATATATATATATATATATATATATATATATATATATATATATATATATATATATATATATATAAAGGCTGATAGTCGACAAGCAGAATAACGATTAATCGTTAACTTCTCTCCCCCAGTAAGAGAGAGTTCTGTTTAAATGCTCTTAGACCAGCCCATCTTATGGGGTGATCCGCTACGCCGCAACATGCTGGCAGTTTCAAAATTTTTTAAAGAATTTTTTCTTACACCGTTTCATAATTCTTGGCAGATTTTCTGTTATATGACAAATTGGAAAAAGTTTTTGTGATGCGTTTCATCCGTTAGGAGTTCATCAGACTGGATTTGTTGACGTTGTGGTGACTACATATGAGCATGAACGAGAGACGCTGGTAGCTTCAAAATTTTTGAATGAATTTTTTGAAATATTTTTTTTTGGCAATCTAGCCAAATTCATCTATATTCATTTCTTGCCTTGTAAGACCAGAACTATACTTAATATCACCGATCATCGCCAAAGCAATTATAGCAAAATGCGGTATACGAACAAATATACTCGGAGTGGACTGATTAAAAATCCAACAGACACCAACAGTTCTAATATAGGAAACATGTCTGCGGGGAAAGACGTGTGCGGTGTACGTGATATGAAAATCAAAAGAAACACTTAGCTTTTTTCTTTTGTCTGAAATAAAACAAAATTTTCTCTTTTCCCTCTCCTTTCTCTCTTTTTATATTTCTCTTTTTTCTCTTCTCTTTCAGTTCAGCCCTTTCGTCTCGTATTCGCTTATATAGGAATATCTTTATAATCTGTTTCTCTTTTTTCACTGTTGCAAGTTTTGACCCTAAGTGATGGTCGCTCCCTTCTCACATATTCAACAATATAAAATTCCACTTTCAGTTAAGAAGATTCGGGGCCGTGTCGGTCGTTATTTTCTCCAATTCAATAATTAGATGAATCACACATGCATTTGTCTTAGGTGATTAACACGTTCAGTAAGTCACCATTGCATTTGGCTTAGGACTATTTGGTATGTCAAATATAAATCCATATGCGGCATAGTGGGTGTGAGTTAGGACTAGACTTCATTATGCAATCCCTTACGGTTGATGATAACAAAGTAAAGAGTGTTGATCGCTCAAGCTCCGCTGTCCAACTGACTTTGCCGATTTTTTCCGCTCAACTTTTCATATTAGATTCCGTGATTCTGCATGTGTGTGAGATGCTATTTTTAGATCTCACCCGACTCTGTTTCTAGGGTCAGTGGTTTATCTGCCCAATTGTTCATCCGACTGCTGACATCAACGAGTTGATAAAGAGAGTAATCGTCAGGCCATGACAATTGCGTTTAAGCATGAAACAGGCTATCGCTTCTGAGTGTTGACTTCAATATCCACTTTTATATTTACATCCGCTCTATCCCTGATATTGAATACGGTAACCCATGAATATAGCATAACTTAAAACTATATTTGATCACACACACACACACACACACACACACACACACACACACACACACACACACACACACACACACACACATATATATATATATAAACAAAAAACTTCTCAACGCATTTTCCTTATACCTTTGTTTTTCATTCCAAGAAACCGAGCTTAACACATATCACGTCAGTAAAATTTATTAACAACTTACTAAATTACTTTATATTTTGCATTTTTATTTTGAAGACACAATATTATCAAAAGCCATAATAATCAAACATCGAAACCATTTGATATCTGTTATGGGAACTTACCCATAATAACAATAATCGACTATTCCTGACATTATAAATACTGCGCCTCTCAAGAGGGAGGACAGATAATTGTTTTGTTTAGTTTCTTGTACATACATATTTTGCATTGTATATAAACATTGGGTTTTCGATTTTTTCCCCATCCCTCGATGATTTTGTAAATAAAAATTCATGTTAGGGTTTTTCATCGAGAAAATGTGATATTTTGGTGATTGTGTTGTGACAGCGAATAGTAAATGTGTTGTTATGGTGAAAGGAAAATTGTAAGTACGAATGGGTCAACGAATGAGACTAGTTAGTTTTGAGGTAGGACTAGAGAAGACCAGTCTTTTCCCCCTCCCCATTTTTAGCCCTCGTGGCACATTTTGTACGTTTATAGCAAATAAATATTAAGAACATTGGAATAGTGATACTTGTCGAGACAACATAGTTCACTCTAACCAAATCTGATAGTCATTACTAATACATCTACTTCTTTGTATTATATTTCTGTTGTAATATATCTTTGTTATTCCATACCTGTGTTCGAGTTATTTCTTCATTGGTTCTAACCTTGGACCATCACCGTGGTTCAAGGAACTTGGACCATAACAATATCGAATATAGAGGCTCCAAAATGCACTACTGATATCCTTCCGAACAGTGGCGCAGTGGATATAGGAGTTACTGTAATTTAGCGGCGGTATGATCAATACTAGAAACACAATACACTGGTTCAGTAGGGACGAAGAAGAACTGACATCACTGGGACAAAAATAACACAATATTTAACAGGTATCCCATTTTTGTAAAACAATGGACACTTGAAGCTGACCAGAGGGTACGTTGTGTCTGTAGCCACGTCTATGATAATCACGATGAGAACAATAGTTCCAATATAAGGAAAATATTTATAGGAAGATACGTTATTGCTTTGGGAAAGTGACTGAATCCGAGATGCCAAGTCAGGACCGATAACATTGCAGATACTTTGGATTTTATCAAGCATCTCTACATACGTAGAAGTGGTACCAGACCAGATGTGGGAGGCAATATTCAATGCCGGAACGAATTATAGACTTATAAATACATAAGATAGATAATTATAAATACGCAAGATTGTTCAGCACGATACAGTGAACCAATTTTCTTAATAGTGCACCTAGTAATTGGTTCAATATAACCTTTCCGTTTATGTCAACTTACTTCTTACTGACTGTTGAAGGTTGACACGAAAACAAATGAAAGAAAAGATCGACACAAAAGAAAAGGCGCCAATCGTTTCAAAATTCTATGTCAATTCAGGATGACCTTGGCTATTCACAGATTCTTTTTTTTTATTTACTATCTGCGAATTGCCATACATTCTTGGGAAATCTAGTGGAGTAGTTACCCATTGCCATCCTCAGAGTTTGGAATTCAAGGTTTTTCTTCTCTTAGACTGGTTGTCGTCCATGTTTAGAAAGATTGGTTCATTCTGCTATTTAACCCACGGCCGTTAGTGCAAAAAATGAGTCATGGTATGCCGGATAGCAATACAATTACAGGTTGAGTATCTTTTATCCGAAATTCCAAAATCTGAAAATCTCCAAAATTCGAAAGTTTTTCAGGTGCTCACATAACTTGCCACAAATGGAAAATTTCAGAAAGCAACATGGCTACCCGTAGCATGATTATTGCTTTGCAACATTACAAATAAAATGCTGACTTTTATTTTCAATTTTCATTACATTTAGCTGTAATCAAAATCTATGTTTTTTTTATTATATAAAAACACTGTACCTGTATATATTGTAACATTTTAATCTAAACATGACATCGTTGGTAGAGACTGAAACCTTACTGAATTTTCCTTCTCACACAGTGATGTCATCGATAATGCAGCCTCACCATCCAGTTTCTCACACCTGAGCGTTTGGTGTTGTAATTATATATTTTTTGTAAGTGATCATGTTTTTGTACACGTACAGAAAGTAAAAAACTTTATTTTTACCGGAAATCTTAATTTCACCACTTAAAAATCCGTGTAAGCATTACATGACAAGCGTTATTACTTGTATCTGTATGCACACAAAATTTATTAAATTTTATATAAAAATACTTTCAGGTTATATGTTATTTATATAAAAATACTTTCAGGGTATATGTATAAGCTATGTTATTCACGACGTTTCGGCTATTGTACGCTCCGGCATTCTTCAGGTGATATACGTTGGAATTTCGATTCAAATCTTTTATTTCGTCATCGGGATAGATTGTTCTAGTTCCTTTTCTGGATATCGCAGTTTCAGTAATTTTCCTTTAGTAACTCAACTTTCCAAGTTTTTGTTCACCTCTGCTGTGGTCAGATATTGAACTTACAACTCTTTAGATCAAGTCACTGGATTACTTCAAACAAAACTTTTATTCACTGGGTCATGTGTCCTTGGGGACATCAGTGAATGAAATTTGCTGAATATGACAGAGCGCGTTCATATGTGTTCATAATTATAACAGAGCGATTCATGCGCATTTACAAAAAAATTCACAACTGTCAATTACATTAATTTTTTGTCTTAGCAATTCACCCCGGAAGATAATCTTGAATAAGATTGAAAGTACTTTGGAAAATAACGGAAATGAAAATAACTACGGCTTCTTCCTTAATGACAACATTAAGAAATTGATTCGTGAATTTGAGCGGATTGAAATAAAATAAATAGACATAATATATCCAGATTATTCAGCCAAACATGCTTGAATGAACATATACTGCATATATATATATATATATATATATATATATATATATATATATATATATATATATATATATATATATATATATAAATTAATGTATATTTGCGCAGCAACATTTCTTTGAAACATGTTAGAAACACCTAAAAACAAACTCCTTTGAAAATAGCTAAAGAAGTGGCCAAAATCTCTCAACTATGGACAACATGTACACCCTTACTCATACCAAACGAAAAAATGTAAGAACGGCTGTAAAAATTATATATATATATATATATATATATATATATATATATATGGTTTAAAAATTGCGTTTAACCATGAAACAGACTGTCGCCGCTAGGTGTTGATTCAATATTCACATTTTATTTACATACGTCCTGTTATTGAGCACTTTCATTCATAAATATAGCATACCTTAAAACTCTATATATATATATATATATATAGAGAGAGAGAGAGATGCGAGAGTAATGTTAACTTAGTTGTCAACACGCGTGGGATTTACATGGGTCCAGGTCATCATTATAACGTTTTAGAATGAATTTGGAGGCTGGCATTTAGATTCGCTGGATGTCGAAGATTAGGATGGAAAGGAACGTGAATGTTTCCATAAAAGATAAATGATGATTTTCTTAAGCCGATGAGCAATAACATTCGGTCGGATGCCAAGATAAATGGATTTTCAGAATTCGTCATCGTTATCTTACATAACCCATGTAACCATTTAGGAAACAGCGCACTGATAAGACATTCAAATAAGAGAACCTTCAAAGAAACAAAAAAAGAAAAAAGAAGCAAAAAAAGGAGGCTAACTATGAAATACAATTATGCGCCTGCTGTAGAGCAATGCCTATCAAAGTACTTTCGCAGGTTACTCTTAGTGAATTGAGTTTTTACTTTACGTGTCCCGTTAGTGTGGTTAGACTAGGTTATAGAAATGACCCGTGGAGGTTGAGTCGAGGTGTGGCATATTTCCGAACTAGCAGAGGGCGGTGTTGAAGCTCATTTATAAATTCAGAATTTTGAAATCATCTTTTCAATGCAGGCAACCGCTTTTTGATTGGAAGATAAACCTTGTACCTCATTGATATATCTGAATAATTAGGCATATTTATTGTTTTGTGGCTCTATTCGAGGCTCGACAGCCACTCAAGTTGGAGGGTTACATTCGAAATGTTAATGCTTAATGAGTAGTGGAATATGTACGTAATAGAAAGAATCATAAGGATAAGGAAATAAAATTTCAACTGACCCTTAATTTGAAGAGGTCAAGGCTAAATGGACCAGGAAATCACCCACGCGGGAGAATGTACCACAAAGTTGCAGTTCTTGAGAAAATGATGTTTGAGAGAAACTATCTTTTTACATCTTGAACAGTGAAGGATGCTTTGATTGTGTGGAAGAAGCATGGCGTATCCCAGCTGTAAAGGACTGAACTGGTGGAACCAAAGAATGGAGAACATCTGAACATTTTCATGGATATAGCGATAAGCTTCCAACACCTGCGTAGAACTTTCTCATGACATTTTGAATATGGAGGAAATGAGGATCCTTTGATTCCGTGGAAGAAGCATGGCGTGTCCCAGTTTTCAGGGTTTGGGCTCGTGGAAATAAAGAATAGAGCTCATTTGAACATTTTCCATCGAAATAGCGATGGCGTAGCGATAGGTTTGCAACGTTACGTTTTAGGGAAAGAGGTTGTCGAGTGGAAAATAAGTTAACCTCTAAAAGGCCGTGTAAACAATTTTTTAGGTCTGTCATGTCTGTAAAGGGAAGATTCAGCAGCTCCAACTCAGATTGTTGTAAAGATGTCTCAGAAGGCAGTAGATACTTCGTAGTACGATATCTTGAACCGACTATTTCCCATCATCTTTAGCAATGGATGAAATATCCTCCCTTGTGTGACAGTGTCTCTTTTCGATTCATGATTGACTTGGCAGAAGAATTCTTGCAGTGGGCTGCTGTTACTGTCTGAAACACTGGTTCTCGTCTGATCACCAAAGTTAAGCTACGTCAAGACTGCTCATTACCTATATAGGTGACCGCTTGGGAATATCAGGTGCTGTTAGCGTGGATAAGCGCTCGGAATTCCTGTCAGATTCTTTATATTCACGTACGCATAAATACCTTTGGGAAAGGTATGAATTCACACCTTCCCCACCAGCTATAGGTTAATTAACAGGACTTGTAAATCATTATTTACTCCATAAAAATCTCACAATCTAAGACTATTTTCTGGCTTTAAAAATAACCTGCAATCGGTTGGTAAGCAGTAAAAAAAAATAAACCAATCAATAAGAATCTTGATTGTTTGAATTTAATTTCAACCTTTTGATTTAATTCAACTTTGACAAGTCTATATTTTTGCTGATGGAATATAGAAACATACAAAGGATTTTCGACTCTTTGATAAGAAAAGAAAACAATAACGATTGTAATAAAGTTTTTTAAGCATTGGAATCTGTGAGATCTTACACAGATTCCTACCGTAGAACAATAGGATACTAGTTAAGATGACAATTGTGTAGGGATTTGTAGCCTCATTGGGTACGCTATAATTTTTTTTTTTTAAGCGAATCACCCCGAGCAAGGCTGGAAGCCACTATCACGCAAGGGGTTATAGAAGGGTTGGAGGAAGAGCAGATAGGAGTGGTAAAGGAGAGGATGTGGAGAAAGAGAAAGACAGTGGGTCGATCAAGGCAAGGGGGTTACAGAAGATTTGGAGCGAGAGCAGATAGGAATGAAAGGTGAAATTTGTGACCGTCTAAGCTCAGTAAATATATTAGGTTGCCGAATGCAGATTGATGGATAAGTAAATCTCACAGGATATTGTTAGTAATTTGGATCATGACAAAGCGTGCGCCATTCTAATTTTATGCTAAATACTAAATACTTACGCGCAGTAACAATTTTTAAGGTAAATGTCTCATGTTTGTGTTTAAGAATGTTTGGAGATAAGACGGGCAAAAGGATAAAGCTAGTCTAGTGGAAGTCTATAAAGTTGTTGCGTATTTCCCCCCAAGCGCCGGTGGTCGGTGTTCAAAATCATTTAAATCTAGGATTTTGAAATCTGCTTTTTGTGACAATGCGCTCCACACGCCACTGCACGAGCTGTGATGACACTCAGTGTCAGCTGTATACTTATATACACCCGACTCGCTATGTTCACTGGCCGTAATCAAATTCAACAAAGAATAACGACAATTGTTTTTCAAGAAAATCGTACTCCATTGGGAAATAGCAAACAATACAATTTCTCACTAAATCGGTAATGTGCTCCTTCGGTTTCGAGGAGAGGAACTGCTATCTTACTAACTTCCGGCCACAGAAAGAGGACCCTTACATTCACTGACAGTCTCGGCGACTGCTGATTCCTCACTGCTCGCTGGCCCCTTTCTCACTGACAGCTCCTGATTGACTACTAATTATATGGAAACCGGTTGGGGTCCCACCACTCCTATCCGCCCACTTGTGTTCCGAAAAAGGAGACCCACTATTCAGCTTTTGGGTGGTCAGTTTTTCAAAGGACTCTATTTTTATGATTATCTAAAATCACTAACAAAATGTTGTTTGCCAATTCAAAGGCGGGCTGGAGTCAGGGTTCGTGAAAACTCTGGTCATTAAATTGACTTAAAAGATGAATTGGAGACGAGATTCCTAAGAAATTCTGGTCATTAAATTGACTTAAAAAGGAAAAAGAATCTATATATTTATCTCCTAAGGACGTTTGAGAAGTCGTATTGGTACATTTTCCATGGTGGCTCCCTTTACTGGAATACAAATATTGTGCTTCATTAATATATCCATATAATTAGGAAAGATTTTTGTTTTTATCACGCAATGCAAGGCACGTAAGCCACTTGAGGTTACAGTCGAAATAGTGATAAGAATGGAAGAAAAGGTGGTAGGAAAAGTTAGGAGAACCATTGTAAGTTTGATTCAAAATGACAAAACTTGTGCCATTTTAATTTTATGGATTTTTTTTACGCTCAGTAATATTTTTTACTGTACGTGTCCTATTATTGTGGTTAGGCTAAGCTAAGCTAAGACGGGTAAAAGATAAAAGCTTGATAGTCACTCAAGGTTACAATCGAAATAGTACTGATGAATGAGGCGTGTGATATGAATGTAAGAAAAGGTGGTAGGAAACAGGGATTATAAAGATTATAAGTCATATAAACGCACTATGCCGAATTCTGTAAATATCTAATCAGTTAGATATCTAATGTAGAGTGATGGCTAACGAGCCAGTCTCACATGACATTATTTGACCGTAACAAAACGTGCGCCATTTTAATTTTATGCAATGTTCTAATTGCTTCTGCTCAGAAACAACTGGTTGCTTCTGCTTCGTCAGTCTGAGGGCCATCGTTCTGAAGATCGGACTCGATATACAAGCCAATATTCTGCGTGATTCGCTTTCTTAGCCATAAACTTGTATTCTGTTCTGTTTGTTTCTTTGTTTTGGTATTTTTTAATTTTTTTAAATGTATTGATTTAATTAGATGCATGAGGAAAATTTAAAGGTGTTTTCAGAAATCGATGGCAAGAGGAAAATGCGTGCACGAAATCTGATGAGAATTGTTTTCCTCATGTTGGGAATTGGAAGAAAAAAGCGAGGTAAGAACCAGTTTGAAGAAAAACAGACAGACACGGAATATATGAAAAGATCAAAGGTTGATATCGCGTTCCCTCTTCCGAAACTCCTCCGCACACACTCACATCTGTAGATGATCAAATACACACATATTTAATGATATAAACAGGTCGAGTCTAAGGAAAAATAAAGTTATATACAGATGTATTAAACACAATAAAAATGCATGCATCAATATATCACTGTTACTGAGTTTCTTCCTCTCTCTCAGACTTCATTATATCCTTCCTTCCTTCCTTCCTATCTATCTATGTTCATTATCTATCTATCTATCTATCTAACTAACTAAATTTTTTTATATCTATTTAATAGTGAAACTGTCAGTATATATCTGTATACATACGTTTAAGGTTATATAAAAATATATTCGCGTATACGTCATAAATATTTGTGTGTATGAACACACATACATACACACACATATTTTTATGAATACTTCGATTGAATTTGTCGCCTTATTGATTTATGGTCCTTCAATTCTATCATAAACACTAGTATCTGTTGCGTTCACTTTCACACTAGGGACAAACAAGAAAAATATTTTCCTTCCACAAATATGGATTAAACAGCAATGTAGACTGTGTTCTCTAGCACTGCGTAATAACCCATCTAAGAGAAAGAAAATTTGAATTCCAAATCGTGAGGATGCAATGGGAAACCACTCCACCATCTTTCCCAAGTAATCAGTTCTTGGGGGTGGCTTCAAACTTTTGAACTGTAGAATATATATATATATATAATATAATTATAATATTTAAAAAAAAAATATACTTCTGTATAGAGCACTGTCTTTTTGAAAATAAAAGCAAAAATATTAAGGAACTCTGGATTATTTACCTAACGTGTTCTTTCCTATTTTATTGCATACCTGCACACGCACACACACACACACACACACACACACACACATATATATATATATATATATATATATATATATATATATATATATAGATATAGATATTTACAGGGACAACGGTCTAATAATCGTAAGAAACTGTAACGGCAGAAACACAGGAAAAAAGAAATTATAGAAATATTTAACACACTAGGATTCACAATAGACAAAAAATCTAAAAAATAGTAAACTT
Organism: Acanthosepion esculentum; assembly: GCA_964036315.1. Classification (NCBI taxonomy): domain Eukaryota; kingdom Metazoa; phylum Mollusca; class Cephalopoda; order Sepiida; family Sepiidae; genus Acanthosepion; species Acanthosepion esculentum. The sequence continues at coordinate 38,990,199 of OZ038507.1, read as the reverse complement.
CTTGGATATAGCATTCAACCTAAACAACAACACATACAAAGCTTACAGAAAAGCAAACAACAAACTCACATGCATTAACAACAATTCCAAACACCCCTAACGTATTCAAACACATACCCATATCTGTAAATAAAAGAATATCAACGAATTCTAGCAACATAAAATTATTCAACGAAAAAAAAAAAAAAATGAATCAGCACTATAGATAGCAGATATTCGAACAAACTAGAATACACAAATGAAAGCGAAACAAAAACAACAGAAAAAGAAACATAATCTAGTTCAATCCCCATACAATAACAATAAAAACAAAAATAGGAAAAATATTCTTCAAAACAGTTGAAAAACACTTCCACAAATGCAGCAAACTATCAAAAATCATCAACAAAAACATAGTCAAAATCAGTTGCAGCTGCATGGATAACATAGAGAAAATAATAATTAAACACAACAAAAATACTCAACAAAACCAACAACATCAAAAAACAACAATAAATGCAATTGTCGAAACAAAGACAACTGTTCACTTAGTAAAAAATGTCTAAATAACAATATAATATACAAAGCTACCGTAACACATAATATTAACATAGAAGAAGACATTTATATCGGAGCCATAAAAAACAACGTTTAAAGAAAGATTTAACAATCACAAAACGTCATTCAAAACAGAAAGATACTCAAACAACAGAACTATATGAAATTATATACGAAACCAAAAATAAAACAACATCCCCACCAAAATTAAATGGGAAATCATAAAAAGAGTAGGCCCACTCACTATCAATAACAAAAATTGTAAACTATGCATAGAGGAAAAAACAATAGCAATAACCACTTTTAAAAACCAAAGTAAATCAGTAAACAAAAGTGAAATAATAGGTAAATGCAGACACACAAATACATACTTACTTGGTCACCTAAATACTAAAATGAAACAAACACAGTATAAAACGTAATTCTATTACAATCACAACTCCCCACACCCAACACCCTGTCCCAAGCGAAACTAAATGTAAAAAAAAAACAATCAGAAAAAGAGCAACCACAATATCAATAGCAAACAAATGCCCAATTCACCACTAAACGCACTAACAAAAAAACACAAGCACAATCAACATCTATACTTACCACAACATAAAAGCCAACACAGACATGTACATATGCACATATAAATACCCGCACCTACACTCATCACTACATAAAATTACAAATACATACATACACATAAGCTCATATGCGTATGTACACACATATCAACATATCTAAAAAAAATAATAAAAACAATTGACAGAGCTGCACACAAAAACAATTACATAAATTATCAACTAAAATACACTAATTTACATTTGAACACACACACACACACACACACACACACACACACACACACACACACACACACACACACAACTAACACCAGTAAGCGTGAGTACGTACACAATATATATAAACACATTCTCAGACGCAAACACACAAATATATTGTACTCGGGCGTGTAAGTACGAGCACACACAAACAATGCATACACACATATATATAAACATTCAACCGCCATCATTAAAGTCACCAAGCGATCAACACACCATAAAATAATAAAACATCCCAATCACCAAAAACCCCACACCACACCTAAAAGGCAACAAAAGGCCAGAAAACAAAACTCCAAAGATAACGGAAGAAAATAAAGAAAAAAACAAAGAAAATAAAAATGCGATAAACCACAGACTTACAGACTCACGTAGAAATGTAATAATAAAAATCACATTTTCAAAACAGCATATAAACAAGCAGACATTGGAAATATCGACAGAAAAATCGGACAAGCCCTTTGAGAGAGAGAACTGATATAGAAAGATTGTCTCTTAACTGATCGGTGTCACCCCCGTCATGCCGACTTCGAAGTTTTATGAACGTATAGCATACGTTCACGAAACTTCGAAGTCGGCAAGTCGTTTGGGGTGTGGTATGGAATGCTTAAACTGTTTGTAAATGAGCAGAGCATGATCTAGAAAAAGATTAAATAGACTGGAGCTCTTATTTCCTCCTAGCGGTACACCTGATGAGGTTTAAAATCTTTCGGTATTAAGGTCCTTGCTAGACACGCTAGATACAGTTCCTCTATTAGATCGATGCGTTCAACTGATTCGGAATTTGGAAAGCAGTTTCTAATGGATGATAAGAGGAAGTCTTTAATTATGTGTTCAGATATTCACACTGTTGCCCTCAGGAAAGGGATGAATTCTTCTCCTTTCCCAAATATGGATTAAATAGCAGGATATATTCGGTTCGTCTAAAAGAAGGAATATTTGTGGAAACACTTCACCATGATTATATATATATATATATATATATATATATATATATATATATATAGCTCGTCACTCGTATTCCCTATTGCAGACTCTTACTCAGGCGCATTTGTGTTTATTCAACACCTTCAGAGCCTACCTGTGGTTTATACTGCAACTATGTTGAGCAGACCTTAGTTACAGTATCTGGGAAAGAACGTGTTATCTAGCATGACCAACAATTTGAACAAGCCCTCGTGACTTCGTGCAAGTACAGCTATCTACCCAATTTCATTCAGAGGTGCCGCATGCTGTGATCGACGCTCACTCCGATAACATCAGGAAGTCTCCTTCCGGACAAATCGACTATGGTGAAATTTGAACCCGGGTCTCATTGTCATAATGCGAGCGTTCTAAGCACACTAATATATATATATATATATATATATATATATATATATATATATATATATATATATATATATATATATATATATATAAATAAAAATGAAAGAACAGTAAGATATAAAATCCGGTGTTCTTATAGATATTTTTATTTTTACACAATAGTGCTCTATGTAAATTTAAATTTACAGAGCATTAAAATTATAAATTAATAGATTTAAAATATGGTTTTACCGCTACACAGTGATAACCATGTTTCAGAAATGGAAGCTAAAGCCCCTGAATTTAATTTTGTTATTAAACCAAAGACATTAGTTCCATTTCCTCATCAAGCGAATTTTGGAGTAACTTACTTTTTAAAATTTACGGTTGTTAACGGCACAGGAAAGATTCATAGTTTGAGGGTTTCCAAGGTTACCGATAAATCCATTCATCTAGACAAGGGGTGGTAGAGGGTTCAATTTTTAATTTTCGTTGTATCAGTTAATAGTTACATTTGAAAGCGGGGTTATGTTTAGGGATGGGTAGGGATGTATCTTTTAACAAATTCTGACATCCGCTAAATTCATGTCATCTGGGTTTTTTTCTAACGGCAAAAATTCTTATGGTATTTTTTCTATTTGTATATTTAAAGATTTTGAGGGACTGTTTAGGTTAGAATATGTTTTATCCACCTTTCTAAAAAATTATTTTTATTATTTAATATACTATACTCCTAGTTAAAAACCAAGTAAATGTATTAGGATTACTTACAGTATTTAAAATTATTTATTCTTATCGAGAATAAGTAAATATTATTTTATTTTATTTTATTTTATGTAAACTTTATGACAATGACGGCAAAGGTGGTTAAATTATTTCACTAATTCAATAAACTTTTATTTATAAATTTAGTATTATAAATGTATATATGTATGTATAAAGGACATTTAATGTTCAATATTATATTCTAACTTATTAATTTCATATGACTTTCGGTGTTCACTTGGATTCTTTTCAGTGTTTGAATTGCTTTGAGAGAGGTGTTATGGTTAGAGTACGTTTTATTTAATTACAATTTTAAAAGATGTTTAGGTTAGAATCTGTTTTATTTAATTTCAATTTTAAAACATTTTTAAAATTCTACTTTCAAATTTAACTTTTTAATTTTAATCGGCTATATTTCTTTATAAACCAAGTAAATGTAATATAATTATCTACATTATTTAAAATTATTTATACCCATCAAATATGGGTATGCATAATAATCAGGTAATTTTTTTTTTTTTTTTTTTTTTTATAGATTTTTTATAGATTATTTAAAGATTATTTAAAGAAAACTTTTGGCAATGACGACATAAAATAGCTATTTCATTTCTCTGATTCAGTAAATTTTTATTTTTTATAGACATAGTAATATATAGTTTATCATGTATGCATAAAGGACATGGGTCATTTAATGACCTACATATTCTAGCCCTTCTTATTAACTTCCATTTCACTGTAGGTGTTTTATTGGATTCTTTTAGGTGCCAAAAGTACTTCGAAAGAGATGTTTGACTTTTATACTTATTTATCCTAAACGAGGATTGATGTTGGTTGAACCTCTTTTTGAACTCATGGCTAGTGCAACCTATATAAATTTTTATGTTTTCAGGGTTTTCAACAGAAGATATATTACATTGGTATACTACTGATTCCATGCAACATTTATTTTGTAAAGGACAGTTTTGAGGGTTTCTACAATTACATAATTTTTGTTCACCCTCATTAGTTGTTGTTTGTATTTTTCCCTTGTCTACAATTTATTGGTTCTGGTATAAGTGTTTATTTAAGATATTAGTATTATGTTTCTTAATAATCTTTTCTAGGTTATCAGTACAGCTATAACTCAATTTTAGTGTATTTCTATTGAAAATAGTACTAAGTTTACTTCCACCGGGAAAATGCTTGAGTATTAATTCAAGGAATTTTTGTCCCAATTTGTTTTTTACCAATTGGTTGTATGGGGGTGTATACCAAATTATTTTCCTGCTTCTGTTTTTCCTATGCTTACCGTTTTCATTTTTAATATAAGTTAGTTTTAGGTTTTTGTAGCCACTATCTTTTAGAGCTTTATTATAGAAATTAATATGTTCGTCGAAAATCTTGTCATTTGCTGAATTTGTACTAATTCTTTTTCGGATAGATAAAGGTATATGTTTAATTATAGATGAGGGGTGATTTGATTTAGGGTGTATATATAAAGGATTCGTATTGAGTTTTTTATAAGGTGTGTATGTATTATTCTTTAAATCTAATGTTATATCAAGGAAGTTAACTTTTTTAATTTTAGTGCTGACGGTAATTTTTAAACCCATGCTTTTAAATTCTTTATATAATGCCTTTCTAATTTTGTCTATTCTGAAGTTAGTAGAATTCCTAATAACCATATATATATATATATATATATATATATATATATATATATATATATATTCTAACCACTCTAATATATATATATATATATATATATATATATATATATATATATAAAAGGATCGCTTCGTCAGTGATATTATGACAAGTTTCGGGTCTTGAAACATCACGCTTGTTCGCCCAAGTGACCCTACCGAAACAGTACTATCCGGCAAGCGATCCTGAAGAAAAATAAATAAATAAATAAAAAAAATACGCCAAGCACGCAACAAATGGACTCATTAAATGAATGCCACTGCTGACCAATCATTAACGACTTACGTCACTTCCTCCTCAGCCAAGACGATACAAAAAAAGAATAGACAGCATGCTCGTCTTTTTTCCCATCTTAGGTTCACCACGCGGAAAGATCCACATTCTCAACGAACAGTTTGACATAACAGGTAAGTAATGCCAAGAAAAGTATCCTTTCATATGAAGCGTTACTTTAACCAAAAAAAAAAAAAAAAATATAAGAAAACAAAATATCGAACACATTCGTTGGTCATAGGAATTATGATCAGAAACGTTTCTTGCTTTCTTTTGCCACCACCATCATTTCTTCTTTCTATTCATTCTTTACTCCTCCTCTCTACCATCCCGACTAGGGATGAAAAAAAATACACAGTTAGGAACACCAAGACGGCGTTGTTGAAAAAGGTGAAAAAAAAATAAAAGTAAAAAAAAAAAAATGAAACAAATAAAAAAAATAAAATAAAAAAAATAAAATAAAAGGACCGTCCCCCAAACAGTGACTTTGGTCATCCCTCTACATATCCCTTTTCCTTTCTTCCCAACTGCCCCTCAATGCCCACCCATCTCCGCCGTAGAGCTCCATGGAACAGATCTTTTAATCCATAGCCATTTTGAGGCTTTTTCTGCAGCTTCTGATAGAGCCCTGATGGCCTTTCTCTTTTTTACTCCCCTGACTCCAAACCGACTTAGAGCACTGCATACAGATCTTCCTGCAAAACCACGGCACCCAACTTCAACCGGGAGACAGGTAGTCCGCCATTTGTTAGCTCTGCATCTCTCAACTAGCTCCTGGTATTTTTCCAGCTTTCTTTCAAAGGCTTCTTCCAAATTCTCCTGCCAAAGTACCGTAAGTTCGAGCATTATAACTTGCCTGGAGATAGTCGACAAGACCAATGAATCCGGGCGCAGTTATGATGTCGTTATCTGCTCCGGGATATTCAACTCGTTCCCTAGGTCTACTCTTAGCTGCCAATCTCGGGCAGAGGAGAGCATGCAGGTTGACGATTTACGCACCGTGGAGGAGTTTCCACCGGCCTTGACGAAACAGATCGCCTTCGTTTCGGGCTTACAACTGCAATCGCTAATTGCTGCGGCCACTACTTTCCTAAGTACCTGATCATGTCTCCACCGGTACCTCCCTTCACCAAGTGCCTTCTGGCAAGCGCTTAGAATATGTTTCAGCGTACTTTTCCTGGCACAGAGTGGGCATGATGGTGACTCGCTCATCCCCCAAGATTGCAAGTTTGTAGGACTTGGTAGTACATCGTACACGGATTGCACAAGAAATTTAATGCGACTGGTGTCGGAGTGCCAGATTTCCGACCAACTTATGTAAAAGATTTTCCCATCGTGTCCATGCACCCTGCTGGCTTAGTCCCACCATAATCTTTGCATAATCTTTTTTATTCAACGTTGGCACGTACTTCCTCTTAGTTGTCGTCTCTGTTTACCTCTAGCCTTCTCGATTCGGGTACCAGGAAAGAAGCCCAAGCCCGCATGACCTGATGCCACTGTCCCCATGAGAGCCTTCTGCCTCAAACGCTCCTCCGCAATACCCAGTTCGCCCTCTGCACTCCATTTCCTTCCATTGCGGACTTATATGCCTGTTGCCGCAACTTTTCGGTCCTTAGAGTCTCTATACTGTAGGAATCCTCTTGTCCGAGAGACTACAAATTTCTCCACCAACTCTTTAAAGGGGAGTTGAAGTGCATTTGATTTGCCATATAGTGCGGCACTGCTCAGACCTCTCGGCAGCCCCAGCCATATGCGAAGGTAGCCGTTAATTCTCCTTTTCATGGCCTCCACTGATGTCATTGGGAAATCGTATATAAACAAAGGCCAGAGAATTCTTGGGAGCACCGCGTGCTGGTAAATCCACGCCTTGAAACGGCCCGGAAGTCCTGACTTGTCCACCTTGGCTAGCCATACTTCCAATTCGTAGATCGTCATTCGAATAGATAAAGTGTCTGTTAAGGAGCTGTTAAAAGTTTTACCTAGGCTCTTCACAGATCCCTCTGTCAACGTCGGGATGGTAGTCCCAGATATTAAGAACCTGAAATTATCTGCTACTTTTCCCCTTCTTTATCACTAACGATCTCCACTTTGCAGGCTTGAAACTCATTCTCGCCCAAGCAATAAGCTTTTCAAGTCTACGAAGGATCCACCTACACGCAGTGACCGAAGATGTTGTAAAGGTCAGATCGTCCATGTACGCTCTGATCGGTGGCTGACGCACTCTTGTCTTCATCATAGGGCCTCGACACTCGACTTCGGCCGATTTGACCACCATATTTATAGCGAGGGTAAATAGGGTAGCTGAGATCGTACAGCCTGTAATGATACCCCTTTCGAGTCTGTGCCAATCGGAAACTATAAACCTGGAAGTAGTTCTCATTTGAAAATTGTTATAATAGTCCAGGATTAATAGGCTGATTTTCTCGGGTATACGATATCTCCTTAGGGCCACTTCTAATAATTTATGTGGAATGGATCCATATGCGTTGGCAAGGTCCAACCACAATGCGGCGAGGTCGCCCTTATTCTCCTTAGCTTCACTTAATATCTGCGTGACTACTCCAGTATGTGCGAGGCATCCCGGAAAACCTGGAATCTCCCCCCTTTTGTACTGAAGTGTCGATATAATTATTAACCAAAAGAAATCTTGTCAGGCGCCGCGATAAAATACTGAAAAAGATCTTACTTTCGGTGCATATATATATATATATATATATATATATATATATATATATATATATATATATATATATATATATATATATATATATGTATGTATGCGCGGGTGAGTCCTGGCTATCACCATAAACTACATCCGGCAGCAAGGTCTCTGATACCTAGATATACATACGCAGCAGTTCTTTGGCGTACTTCCAAATACTAGTCTGCCAGAGGAGGCTGTATATATAAAATAAAGTGAGGGAATATAGAGATTAAATGTATTTTCTCTCAAAACCAAAAAGCTTTGGTGTCTCATTTTTGTAATCTGCGTACACTGCAACAGTATATATGTGAAACTTGCAAAGCTTAGCTAATAATTTCGATCTCTAAGTAATGTTCTTCTGTACGTTTTAGGGGCGTGAAAGAAATAATGAAAAAAAATCTGATTTATCATACTTAGTAATATTATAATTATTCCGATAGTTTCACTCCTTATTCCTTATTACTATGGCATTTTGGCTGCTCCTTTTCCGCAGTCTTCTTCAGACGGCAATTCGTATGAAAAAAAAGGAGTTTCCTTTTCTTTACGTAGAGCAAAACAATGTTGGCAAACACAAAAGATCTATAAGTCTACCATTCGTCCATGCTTAGAATATTGCTGCCACATATGATTCGGTGTCCCTGCTATTTACCTTGAGATTCTTGATAAAATCCAAAGAAGAATCAGCAATATTATAGGTCCTGATCTGGCGGCTCGGCTTCAGTCACTTTCCCACCGCCTTAAGGTTGACTCTCTGTGTCTTTTCTAAAATATTTTTGTGGTAATTTTTCGGATCAGCTCTTCGCTATGGTACCTAGACTTTTTGAAAATTTAAGCCCAGTACTAGACATGGAGATTTTATCAGTTGACCTGGCTAAATGTAACCGTAAATTCTATGCTAACAGTTTCTTTTCTCGCACTTCTCGTTGGTAGAACTCCCTTCCGGTTCCATGCTTTCTAGCCAACTTTAATCTTCAAAAATGTAAATGCAATGTCAATTGTTATCTATTGTCCTCCTGATTACTTTTTCCTCTTCCTACTCATTAATGTTTCTGTTCCTAATTCTTCCACACCCTGTAACCCCTTGTGTCTTAGTGGCTTTACTGTCTTGAATGAAAAATATACTCAATATTGTCGAGTTGACAGACTAAATTCAATTTGAGAAAGTTTTTTTGTAAGATTTGTCTGTGGAGTGGCTAGAATTGAATCAATAATGGGATTTTTGTAAAAAGGCTTCTTTGACGTAATGACTAAATTAGAATCAATAATCAAATTCTGAGAAGATTTCTTTGAGAGAATGAGATTTGAATCAATAAATCAAATGTTAAGAATTCTTATTTTTTTGATAATTTTGTTTGTCTGAAGCCGAATCAATAAATACCGTGAGATTTTAAAAAAATTATTTTTATTCCGGACTTAATAAATTCACATAGAAAAATTGTTTTTAAAAATTTCTTTATGTATGGAGATGAATCAATACGTTTATTTTGGATTAAGGAAAATGGCTGAATTTTGAGTGTTTACATATTAACGTAATAACGTCTCGAGTCAATTACGTTAGAACAAGCATATTAGTTGGCATTTAATTGGAGATAATTTGATGGTTTCAATCAATTTTTGCACAAAGGCATATTTATTGATTACACAACTTAAGACTAATCCGAGAACTAAGACGCGATGGCAGTCATTCTTGCGTTATTAATAACTTCCAGGCAAGTAAATATTTGGCATAAGGATATAATTATTGCTACCCTCAAAGAGGATTAAATTCACTAGTAAAGGTTTGTAAGACTTAGTACTGAGAACCGTCGCTTGACGGCAAGAATTCCTGTGTTCATTCATATACAATGGTGCTCCAAAAGTCATCAAGGGGTTTGAAAGTTTAATAACATTTTTGTTTATTAACTGTTCTTAGTTTTCTTTCAGACATTTTATAAAGGCGCCCTTGGAAATTAATTATGGGGAAATACACGGCTGAAAAACGAACAGAAGTCGTGAAATCTTTCTACCAAAACCAAGGATCAATAATTCAAATTCAATGAGCATATCGTCACCATTACGATGTGAGAGATTTTCCAAGATTTAAGAGTTTCAGCAAGTGACCTTCGACGAAATGGCATATCACAACACACACACACAGAGAGAGAGAGAGAGAGAGAGAGAGAGAGAGAGAGAGAGAAAGAGAGAGAGAGAGAGAGAAACACCCACCCGCACGCAAAGTCAGTCATGAGTGATACACGCTTGACGATCATGTATCTTTCGATACATGACTGATGAAGCAGATTTTTTCCCGCAGTAGGTTGCCATTTCTTTCTGCAGTAGACCAGTTGCCATCCAGGGCTACAGAACCCGGTCTGTCCTGCTATTTACCCATAGCTGGGGGCGAGAAGAAGAGGATTCATACCTTTCCCAAGGGTATTAGCACGTAAGTGAATGTAATGGATTTGTCTGGAATTCGAACTCGGCTCTCCGATTCCTCAATCTGAGCCGTTATCCATTACTCCACCGTGCCTCCACACACACACACACGCACACACACACACACACACACACACACACACACACACACATATATATATATATATATGCAGGGTGCAGCAAAATAACGACCTTTTTTATTTATTAAATTTTGTTGAACAAAAATAAATTTCAATAGTTTAAGATGGCTTAAGATTAATTATGGCTTACGTGTTCGGAAATGGCTGAATCTGAATTTTGACTTGAGGTCAATAGGACGACTTGAAGTAATTGATCGTCCATTATGATCACCAGACCTAAAGCTACCAGAATTTTTTTCTTGTGGGGGTCTATTCATAGATCTAGTTTACAGGCTCAAACCGAAAACAATTTTAAAATTAAAACAAATTAATCCCTGTTCAAACTCTTACTCAGTCATATGTTTGTGTTTCTTCAAAAGTATACTGCAACTATACTAAGCAGACGCTAGTTACAGTTTCTGGTAAAGAACGCTCATTCTGGTATCATTCGTACTTGAACCATGCCAGCACGCTCAAACCTTCGCCCACGATGACATGGGACTTTATGTTAGCAGTTTTGTCATCCCAATTTAATTCGCAAGGCTTGGATCAACCCGTGGTATGGTTTTCGGGCACTTTTCAAAGGTGCCGCACGTATTGACCGATGAGCTGAAAAGAAGGAGGAGATAAATTCGTGGGCCTATGTGAAATTTTCTTTGAACCAATGAAAACCTTGCCTTCACAAAAATTGACCGATGAGCTGATAAGAAGGGGGAAATAAATTCGCGAGCTTATGTGAAATTGTTTTTGAACCAATGAAATACATTGTCTTAATAGAAATTAGTCGTTGAGCCAAGAAGAAAGAAAAGAAAGTAGCGAGCCTATGCGAAATTCTTTTTTGATATAAAATGAGGAGAAAAATTAAATTAATAAGAGAAAAGTGTCTGAAGTCATGGGAAAGGTTCCGTTTCTGTTCACCGCATCCGGCGTTCAAGTTCCTATCAGAGTAAACTTATTAGCCAATTATATTATCGGCCTTTAACCAAGCTCGCGGTACTTCAAAGAATTTTCTCTCATCAATCCAAGAAAGCTAAGTATCTCAAACTATCCCTCTTCGTTTACTTATGAAAGTAAGCAACCATATATAATTTCGGTGAACAACGAACTCCCTTATCTTTGTTTTAAACATTTTTAAATATTATTTAGTGTCAAATCATTTAATCTGTTGTATGAACATTTCCTCTTCATGACAATTACTACGACCTATAAGATTTCTGATTTATTTTCCTGAAAGGAGCTACTGACACAATTTCCAGCGTTTAAATTCGTAAATAAATTATTTATCTTGTTTTGTTAAAATTACTCGTGCGTTTCTTCTTTATTACCATCCTTGGCGTAGGTAAATCAACTGTTCATTTTAACTCCTAAGCCCCATGCTGCAATAGATCTAATCATGGTTGATTTGTTAAGTTGGTGACTTTGATAATGTTGAACCAGGGTCTCACGGTCGGAGTGTTAATGACACTCAGTCAAGTACTCACTATCTGTTGTGCAGATAAAATGCCACCCTAACACAGTCGTATCATCAGGCTTATACAGCAGTGCCCGTTAAAAGTAAATATTTCTCGACATGCATGCCTGCTGCTTCATTTCCAGTCATTAAATAAGATTAGCAATAATTGGTGAATTACTTAATTGATTAATTAATTAAACACATCCCACAAAGTTATTTGAAAATCAAATAAAATTTGACTGATAACTAACTTACGTTTGATGCTACACAATTTGCTTCCTTCACGGTGTGGGGGTCACTAACATCATAACAGCCGAAATATCCTCGTGTTCACATATCTATGAATCTACCATTAGTCCATGCTTGGAATATTGCTGCCACATATGGTCCGGTATCCCTGCTATTTACCTTGAGATCCTTGATAAAATCCAAAGAAAAATCAGCAATATTATTGGTCCTGATCTGGCGGCTCGGCTTCAGTCACTTTTCCAGATGTGGAAGAAATAAAACATACAGGGATAACAGTAAAGGCTTGGTAAATTGCATGTTAATTTGATACAGTTTATTTATTTATTTTTTGTGTGCATTGGTGTGTGTATTTTCTGATTACAATTGTTTCATGGTGCATGTGATAAAAGGGAGAAATCACTCTGTATTATTACATGCTATGTCATAGAGAGAGAAAATTTGGACGTGTGGACTGTCCGAGGGTTCGTAGTGAAGAGATTGAATTCAACGTCTTTTGGTGGGATGTCCGTATTTCGGACAGGAACAGATTTTGTTGCATGCTGGGAGAACCATCTATTATTTTTTATTTTTATTTAATTCATTTTAAACAAAGTTTAAATGTTACTGTTTTATTTTATTTATAATTTTCATCATTATAACTATTATTTTATATTTTATTTTTATTTATTTATAATAATAATGTTCCTACGGCGGTACAACCCCAAATCTATGTAATTCGTGTACGTTCTGTAATCGCATGTGTGCTTTGTAGATATTTACGTAGTCAGAACAATCGGGAAATTTTTAAATATCGAACTTTCTACACACGCAATATCCCGCAAGACTAGTTTCCTACTTTGGTCGCCTTGGGGGGGGGGAAACATTACAGGCATTTATCAATAATATTAGCGGCGTCGGTTAAAAGGCTATAATAATTAACAACAAATGATACGGACAATTATCTACCCAAAGAGCACGCTAATCAGCATCGTAGGGGTTGTTAAATACAGGGGAATTACTCCGTATTTTCTGCGTTTAAATTCAAAATGTCTAGGTACAAAAGAGGAAAGCTTGTCAGAAAGACTATATTCAATCCATTGCTAGGTCTACTCCTAAAAAAAGTTGATTCACTGTGTCGTGCTAGACAATTTTTTCTCTCCTGCATCTATCTTACATATCTATAAGTCTACCGTTCGTCTATGCTTAAAATATTGTTGTCACATAAAGTCCGGTGTCTCTGCTATTTGCCTTCAGCTTCTTGTTAAAATCCAAAGAAGTATCAGCAATATTACTGGTCCTGATCTGGTGACTCGGCTTCAGTCACTTGCCTTTCCTAAAATACTTTGATGGTAACTGTTCGGATGATCTCTTCGCTATGGTACCTAGACTTTAAAAAAAAATTTAAGTGCAGTACTAGACTGGCGTCGAGATCTCATCAGTTTATAGTTGAGCTGGCTAGATATAACAGTAAATTCTATGCCCACAGTTTCTTTTCTCGCACTTCTCGCTTGTGGAACCCCCTTCTGCTTTGCAGTCAACTTTGATCTTCGAAAATTTAAATGCAATGTCAATCGTTATCTCTTGTCCTCCTGATTACTCTTCTATTTTTATCACTCCTAATTCTTTCACGCCCAGTAACCCCTGTGATTTTTGGCTTTACTGCCTTGCTTGGGGTGAATTCGACTTAAAAAGAAAGAACAATTACTAGAGAAAAAATGCACAGGGAAGCGGTGGGAAAATGAGTAAAGCCGAGGTGCCAGATCAGGAGATATGTGTTTATAAACAGTAATTCGGACTTTGCTAACCAAGACGCTCTCTCTCTCTCTCTCTCTCTCTCTCTCTCTCTCTCACACACACACACACACACACACATATATATATATGTTTATATACAAGATTTCGTAGGACATATTTGTATATTCTAGCGTTGACTATAAAAAAATTCAGGCACAATTCGTTTTTTAAATTGAGTTATTTGAGTAGCTATACAGAAATTGAAAGGGGCGTAAGACAAGGATGTGTCTTCTTCCCAGATTTATTCAACCTCTACAGCGAAGCTATCCTAACAAGAGACCCTACCAATATTTATTATCGGTGGAAGTAATCTTAACAATATAAGATACGCAGATGAAACAGTGTTGATGGCTGAAAAAAAAAAAGAAGAAAACTACAGAACCTCCTAGACAGTGTAGTATTCAAAGAAATAGAGTAAAAAGGACTGACCATCAACTTTTTGAAGACAGAAAGTATGGTCAAAAGCGAAAGATGCCAGTTACAAATTGGAAATGTCAACATCAAGCAGGTACAGAAGTTTAAATTCCAGATATTTAAAGAATTTTAACAGATGATGGAAAATGCGACACCGAATTGGACCAGCGAACGAGGCATTCCAAAAGCTAAGTGTTGAGAGGCAGAAAAGTTTCGTTAGAAACAAATAAAATAGTACTGGATTGCTGTGTGAGATCCATCCTCTTATATGGCAGTGAATGCTGGACAATCTCCGCACGGATGAGGTGAAAAAAGCAGTCAAAATAAATGTGGTTCTGCAGAAAGATACTGAGAATTCTATGAACGGAATGAGTAAGCAACGAGGGAGTTTCAAAGAATATGGCAACGAATAGAAGGCTTATGTTCATAATCATGAAGAGACTAAAATCCTTTGAACACATAATGAGGAAGGAGGTATTGGAAAACTTAACTCTCACGGCATATCGAGGGCAAGTTTTGGAGGTCTATGGCCGCCCACATCCCGAAGGTCCCTAGGACATTGAATAATGAAGAATCTGATGATGTCTGTTCGTCCAAAATGACGAGAAAATTTTAAAAGACGCAACACATGAAGTCCTTTCAATTGTTTTATGCTGTTAGTATATCGTGGATATGCTAATGCCCAAAGGAGCATTGATGAATAAAGAAGATGAAGATATTTCTTTTCACTTTTCTAAGCAACCTCATCACTAATAATTGTCTACGAAATTAGTTGATAAAAACGGCTTCAGAATATATTTTTGCAGGTTTTTAATACATAAAATGGTCAGTTTTTTCATGGCTTAAACGTAAAATTCTGAAAATTCTAAAATCTCTTCCGAGAAAAGAAAGATTTTCTTTTCTTGGAGACTGAACTTTAAAATATCTGTTGAAATCGAAAAGAAATTCAGTGAATACAGGGCTGATAGAATATGGCGCAGAGTCTCCATTTTTCATTAATATTATACTTTTTATTTATAAAAAATTGTGTAAGGAGCAGTATTTAAAATATTTTGGGGGCAATCAATCAATCTTTTTGGATTGCAAGGTAGTTTAACTTTTATCAGAAAGAAATTGGGAAACCAAGATTGAATTTCTGTTGAAGCAATATAAGTTCAACTTTAAAAAAATGTATGCATGTTGTATATTAACTATGTAGACATCTCGTTTGTGGTTTCCGTAGAAACGAGAAAAACATATTTATATTATGATAACCTTGTAAATTCGTAACTTGGAGCATAGGGTTACATCCGCACCACTCTTGTTGTTTCTGTTGTAGCAAGTAGGTTTTACGGAGTGGAGTTGTCAACCCCACGACCAACTGCTTTTGAATACCCGGTCTTTGTGCGAATGTCTCGGTTGGAATTTGAACTTGGTTCGTGTTGATCCTACTTGACGCGTTGATAATCGCTGCCTTATGAGCACGTCCAACCCACTCCATTCTACATTCTCCCTCATCTTCAGATGCCGTGAATCAAGTCTTGTCACTGGTATGTCACAATATTAGATATTTAAACTACCAAGTAGCTCTAATTGTTTTAGCCCAAGTGCAATAAAGCAAACTAGTGTTGGAATCGCTGTAGCGGTAACCTTTAGGTTTAATGTGATCATCTGGTTGACCAACCCTGCCGTTTGAACCTAGACTGACGATAGTTTTAGAGAAATAATTCTATTCGAATAATATCGTTAGATCTTTTCTGTTAATTCACTCCAAATAATGTAAAGTTACTCATTGCAAATATTAATTCACCCCAAGGAATTATAAATTTTAAATCAAAATTTGTTCATTTTTTAAAATTAAATTTTGTCACTCTTCCGAAATCATAAATTTTAAATCAAAATTTGTTTAGCTTGTTTCCCAACAACTCCAACCCTCAGAATGAAACATTACCAACAATTCAGGGGGTTAGTCACATTTGGTAATTGCGGATAATATTCGAGATACTTACAAAAAAATGTTTTACAATTTAAAAAAATTCTATTTTTGGCATGTTTATCGGGGTGAGCGCAAACGTTGATCCCACACTTAGAAATAGCTTACTCGAGTCGCCCACACTTGGGGCGATCGCAAAAGTCAACCGAACAGGAGTGAAATGGAAGGGCTTTGTTATAGGAGAATTTGGTGTGAATTTTAGTAAATATAAATTCTTTTTATTTTGGGGTGAATTCACACAAAATATCTAATGTCTTTAAATACAGTGTAACCCGGATATAAGAGACCCGGATATAAGAGAAACCCGGATATAAGAGCGATTTTATCTGGTCCCAAAATTAGAGCCTGTGTTAATGCATATATAATAGACCAAACCCGGATATAAGAGAAACCCGGATATAAGAGACATATCCGGTCCCGACAACTCTCTTATATCCGGGTTACACTGTATTTGGAAGAGTTTGCATTTTGAAAACAATCTGTATTAAGGAAGGAAGGAAGGAAGGAAAGAAAGGAAGAAAGAAAGGAAGGAAAAAAGAAAGAAAGAAAGAAAGAAAGAAAGAAACTGATTAGGAAATACGTTGCTTATAAACGGGTGGGATTATCAGCATTCAAGAACCAATTCCTGAAACTAATTTCCGAAATTATTTAAGATTTGAAGTTATTAAATTTCGTAAACTGTTCAACTTCAGCAGTAATTCTAAAAAAGTTTTGTTGGTTAAATATTAATTTGATTTCTTTACTGGTAATTTAAAACTTATTTCATCATATCGAAATTTTGAAAAGAAGCACTAGACAGTAACACTTGCTGGTTTCCCACTGATGAAGATGAAAAATTTGGAATTATTTTAGATTTAATGTAAAACTTTGTAAATCTTGAGTTCACTTTTATCAGAAAGAAGGAATGATTAATTTTAACGCAGGGAAATATTTTTTTCGAATCTAAAATATTTATTTTCTCATTAAAAATATCTATTTGAAAATGTTCTTAAATGTGAGGATGAAGTATTTTAAAATTATCTACATTCGGACTAATGTCCTCATCTTTGTTGTAATTATCGCAACGTTTGAACGATGACGCATCAATAATCTAGTAATGACATAGTGATTGTGTGTTCAATCCCTGGTGTGCTTATTAGAAACAACACGAACAGTTACTGAGCAGTATTAAATAAGAACAAGAGAGTGTATCCCTAGATAGGGGCAGTGGAATGGGAACACTCTATTCCGTCAATAAAATAAAGGGTTCAATTCGAAATTCCTTGAAGATTACCATGAAGAAGTCCAAAGGAAATAACAACCGAAACTTTGTGAATAACAACAAAGATGTGGATATTAATCCAAATGTAAATAATAACTCTTCGTCCCAGAAATTATTTTAAAATTGTTAATATTCTTTTAAAATGATTTCATAAATAAAGAAGATTGTCGGTTGTATATAAAGGTCCGCGTAATGTAGCGATATCAGTGTCAACCGATATCTTGTTAAATGGAAAGATATTATTGAAATATGTTTCAGATATTTATTGTCTTAATGATTATCAGCTAATTGAAGTGAACCTCACAAGGATCATAGCAAACGACCCTGACATAGAAGGGTCACTGAATGAAGCCAGACCTTGATAATTGACCTTTTTAGACAAATATAGCCAACAATGGTCTCTGTAACACAATGGTCACTACCAGCCGGAAGCAGGGGCCACCTCGCCGAGAGACGAAAGTAAAGACACGCCCGTTCACCCCCATGTCGCTTTATCTCGGTCTCGCTTGTCTACAGCAGAAGGTTACAACCAAATAAAATGTTCTTACTGCTACAATCGGCTCATGGTTTTATTTCGTGGGTAACGACTTGGCCAAAGTTTTATTTTTAAGTCACAAGCGTTTGAGTCGAAGAAGCTGTACCCGGAGTACGAACCTGGTATCTGCATGCGTCCAGACTTTATATCAAATTACTAAGCGTAGCTTAGATGCAGCACAAGGTCGAAAGTATGGAGTATCTAGTGAGGATCGATCTCATTATTCATTGAATCCGCTACGCGTAATTGATTTAATGAGACAAACTTGTTAACCACATCTAAGTGCCAAACTTTATAGACAGTAAAAATACGAAGTGGATCGAGATGAAAGTTGAAAAATATAATTTTTTTTTTTTACCTCAATAAGAACGGCTTCAGAATAAAGAACTAATAAGAACTAATTTTTTTTACAGAAGAAATAGGTAAGTGAAAACAAGCAAAAATCAACAACAAACAAACAAAAAATTTATCATTGGCCATAAAACTGTCGGAATTGTTGATGTCCAAATGATAGGCTAATTTTAAAACTTTTTCTGTAAAAATTTCCACGAAGACATTTATTCCACAAAATTGTTTCTATACATTTTAAATGTCAAAAATATTAAAAGTGATTTTTTTTTCAGATTCTCCCGAGTTTAATAATGAGCGTATAACGTATTTTTCTGTCACATAATATACACTGAAGAGATTGTTTCATTGAAGAGTAATGCTTAACAAGCCAGTCTAGCAAGTCAATACTATTGTGTGGTAAATTAATCCTCACTGAGTGCCTAAGTTGAGTAAGCCTTGTGCAAGATTAAACCAGGTTTAGTAAATAATTAGTCATGGTGTATGGCTACCAAATTTCTTTCTCAGATCTGTACTAATGTTACGATTCTGTTTAATGTATTCTCCCTACGTGTGATTTTTAAACGAGCTAAAGTAACATGGCGTCAATGAAGAAGTGAATCACATCTTACGACTCTGAATACAAGAATTTATGTCGCTAAAAGGAAAAGATAATTGGAGTGTTTCTGCAACAGTCAATATTAAAATAGACCACTGCGCTGCCATTAGAACTACTACTGCTAAAAACTGTCTCTACTTGTATGAAAAAGGCTAAGAAAATGGCTGAGAAAATAAGCAAGATGGACACTACAATAAATTCTTCGGAAGAATGGACAGAGTGGAAACAAATGTGAGAATATTATAGCATCGTGACCAAAATCTTGAATATCAAACGGCATTATTTCTCCACGCGATCAGCCCAGACAAATTAATGACAGAAAGAAAAGAAAAACGATCTGAATACAGTGAGAGCCAGATTTGACCAACATTTCATCAGATAGGCTAGCGAGACCCATGAATGCTATGTTCTTAATAAAAGCCAGCAAAAATCAAACGAAAATATTGATTCATATATCATTACACGAGACAATCTTGCCAAATAGTGTAATTTCTGTGAATGCCTTTATTACGCAACCGCATAGTACTTGGCGTGACAGACAACCAGGCTCGCAAAAGAATGTTTTGACAATCAACATTAATAATGCGTAGACATTTGCTGTAGTTTGACATCCACGACTACACAGATAAAAACTATGGTAAACCAGAAACAGAATATATTAAAAAGAAAGTGCAAAATTATAACTTGAAAACGCATCAGAACATATAAACTGTAATTCCCGTGACAAGAGACTAGAAAGAAGAAAAAAAATGAAGGAAATAAACACGTCCTCTTTGCGGTCGTAGAATTTGTGAAAAACAAGAATGCTTTCGTCTTGAGATGTCCGAAGAAGCGTGTTAGCGAAAAATCGATAAAATCAAAATATAAAATTATCCGAGTGTTGTCAGATACTTCTTATCCATATTCCATATGTGCTAACCGTCAAATCCGCTAGAGAAGATCCGAGCAAAATAATACGTGCCTGTATGACACCCAACAAAATGGAGAAGGAGTTCTTTTGTACTGTTGACAAAATACCACAACAAATATATTCGTGACGTCAATCTGAAACCAATTGTTTGTTTATGGCTTATTAACTCTTTGTTGGTTATATAAAGCCGAGGCATATTTTGGATTATAAGAATATAATTTATAATATTGCTAGTCTGGTGCTCCTGCTATATATATTTATGAATTTTTGAGAAGAAACAAAGAAGAATCTGCAATATTATTGGTCCTGACCGGGCATCTCGGCTTCTGTCACTTTACCACCACCGTAGTTTAGCTTCCGTGTGCACTTTCTATAAATACTTTCAAGGTAATTGTTCTGATGAACTTTCCTTCTTTCTCCCGTTAGGTGACAGAGATGTCAGTTCTCTGATAGATGCGGGGCGCTTTTTGTTTTTCGAGTGTGTATTTCGTATTTGTTTTTGTATCTGGATGAGTGTGTGGTTGACTGACTGTTTGGTCGAATGGTTGTTGTTAATCGTCCCGCATTAATTTCGTCCAGTTAATGTTTCTAATTACGATTTAAGGATTGTGTTTTTTATTACTAACATGGTTTTGTATTTACATTAGTCGGACTATTGTCCTCATCTTTGTCGCCATATTTGTCACAACGTTTCGGCCGTTGTACGCTCCGGCCTTCTTCAGGTGGTTGGAATTTCGAACCGAACCCTTTATTTCGATCACTGGGGTAGACTGTTCTAGTTCCACGAGCCATGTTTGATGGATGTCAGTTATCTCCTGCTAATTTTCCCTCTGAAAGTTCTCCACTGCCTGAACCGGGTATTGAACTCACACTCTTTGGGTCTGTCACTGGATCTAACCAACGCCTTTATCCACTGTGCCAGGTATGAATTTTTGAGTATTATAAACCTAATTTTCAGCAACCATTTTTTACCAGTACTCATATTGCAATTTTGTTGTTATCATTTCATGTTTTTACCAGATCTCATATTGCAACTTTTTTGTCATCATTGCTTTTCTCTGGCACTCCTTATTACTGGTTCCCATATTGTATTTATTTCTATGCTTATCCGACTCAGGAGATTTTTGTGGCCTAGCATAGAAATAAATAATAGAAATAATTTGTGACAAATATGGCGACAAAGATGAGGACAATAGTCCGACTAATGTAAATACTGTACATAATACCTCATCTCAGAAATATAGACAGACTCTAACATGGTTTTGTTTAGTTTTTTGTATATAAAATTGTAAATATTCATTGGGATTTCATTTATTTAAATTATTTTTTATTTCCCACCTCCTACAGACAAATTGTAGATATTAGGACGTCGTAGAGACTTGGAGGTGTTATGGTGGCTGTAATAAGAATGTTAAGTAATAGTGTGTTATTTTGGTGTAAGGAATACTGTGGTATGTTTGGATCAGTAATCGTGGCTAGCTCAGTTTAAGATAAGAGATTGAAGACCAGCCTTCCCCTATCCCCATTTTTGGCCTTGTTCCACATTTTTGTATTTTCAAAATAAATATTACTTTCCTCTATGGTATCTAGACTTTATGAAATTATGTGCATTACGAGTTTAGCAAAAAGGTCTTATTATTTTCTCGCACTTCTCGCTCCTCTTCCGGCTTCTTGCTTTTCAGCCAACTTTGAGCTTCAAAAATTTAAATGCAATATCAATCGCTATCTACTGTCTTTTTGATTCCTCTTCTTTTATTGTTCTCGCTCCTTAATAATGTTTTTTATTATTATTATTTTTCTTATTATTTTACATTCAGTAACCCCCTTGTGTCGTAGTGGCTTTATTGCCTTGCTTGGGTTTGAAGTGATTAGAATAATTCTTTTTTTCCCGAGTGAATATTGCATTAACAATGAATTTTCCAGATAAAAGACCTACTATTTAACCTATAGCTGAGGGGAGAAGAAATGGATTTATACATTTCCCAAGGGTATTTGCGCATAAGTTAATGGAACGAACTCGACTGGAATTCGAATTCGGCCCTTCGATCTTTATTCCGAATCGTTACACCACCCGCACGTCCTTTTGCTAGAAAATTTCTGGAAATGTGAATTCAGTTTCGTATCAGGAAGCATTGATATCAGAAACAAGTAATTAGATTCCGAAATTTATGGGGCTGTCACCAAGAATATGTTATTTATCTACGGCTTGGTCCCGGTTATCCGCAGTTGCGCTTTCATTTTACCTCAGTCAAACCTAGGAATAAGTAATTGAGAATTACAAATATTAAGTTTCAAATACCCAAGGTCAAATAAAGAAATAATTTGTAAGTTCAATCGTAAGTTTCAATTTCCTGCGGTCAACTTCCAAAATTGCCAATTTTCAAGTTTGACTTAATAATGGTCGCATAGTTCCAGAGTAGTGATGCTGGCAATTTGGATGTTCTAATGAGAACCCGTAAATTGTTTCCTTGAAGTGAAAAGGGGAATATTCTCGACCTTGTAAGAAAATAAAAGAAAATAGTTTGCTAAAATCTACAATAAGAACGAATCTTTTATTCGTCAAAACATTAATTAAAATATATTGCTGTTGTGCTTAATCTATAAATGGAATTTTATCATAGGTGTGTATAAGAGAAACATAGGATGTTTAGGATTTTGTACTACACACTCAGTCCTGAGCAAGACGATAAAACACATCTGGCAGCAAGGCCTCTGATCGAGAGATTTGAGGTTTTGAGGAGCCCGAAATCCCCTCTTAATTGCTGTTGTTCCAACGTTCACAAGGACTCGGGGTGGTAGCATCTGTTAGGGTCCCAGCTATGGGTAAATAGTGAACTCCCAAACAAAAACAAAGCACCATGAAAGTGTAAAAATACGTTTTTATAGTAAAATACCAGCAATACATTTTTATAGTAAAATTAGCAACAATACCTATTTATAGTAAAATGACAGATAATGCATATTTATAGCAAAATATCCAACAATACATTTTATAGCAAAATGACCAACAAGCAATTGTGTTCAAAGCATTAAATAAGTCATAGAGGTTGATATGCCGCTAAACAGAATCAATCGATCCCAACCCGCTATTTCAGATACCTGCTGCTAATTACGCTGATAGGAGAGTACAATTGTATGCGGCCAAAAGAACTGTTCGTTAGAATATACAATGGTAATCATCATGAGGAGGAGTAATAGAGTAATGGATAGAGGCTCGGATTGAGGAATAAGGAGAGCCGAGTTCGAATTCTAGTCTAATACCCTTGGGAAAGGTATGAATGCTCTTCCTCTCCGCACCCCCAGCTGTGGATAAAGAGCAGGACAGACCAGGCAACTGTTCTACAGCAGAAAGAAATGGCAACCTACTGCGGGAAAAAATTGCCTCTTCAGTCATGTATCTTTCGATACATGATCGCCTAAGCGCGTATCACGCATGACACATAACTGAATAATCATGAAAAAAAGTAAGCGGGTGTGAATAGGGTGTGGTTATTGTCTTGAAAGGGAAGGAAAAATAGAAGTTGAAGAGGAAACTGTAAAAAATGTTGAAAACAAAAAATATCTTCGTGGTGCTTTTTGGGGGTTTAAAGTTTGCATTGAAAGAAGGATTTTTTTTCGTGTAGAATTCTTTCAGTTGACAGAGTCCATCACTGATTTTGCTCGCTTCAGATCGCCCGCGTAGGTCGTCGAAATTCTAGAAACGTAATATAAAGTATTGATTAACTGACGTCTTTCGTAAAGCCGCTTTTCTAGAGGATCAAGCAAGAATTGGATTCCCAATCAGTCGCTTTTGGTAGACAATGTGTCCTTCACTGGGTGCTTACGATAGCGTTTAATATAATTACTTGGACACCGTTCGCCCATTTTCCCAAAGAAAAAAAAATCAGGATGGAAGACAAGTGAGGCAAGTAATTCGTTAGCACATTTTCTGTAACGATTCACAAACTTTTGTTTTTGCCCCTTTCAAAGCGAGTTTTGAAAATAGTTTTTCTTTCTACGATTCTTTGCTAATTACATTTAAATACACCATCTTGAATAATTGAATGAAAAAAATGGAACTTCTTTAGAATAACAATATTTTTTTATGGATGGAGTCAGTCTTCTATCTATCTATCTATCTATCTATCTATCTATCTATCTATCTATTGTAAAAGAATTGTGTCGTAATGGATGCTACCCGCCTCAGTTATAATGGATGGTGAAAAAACAAAAACAAGAAATTGTGGGTAGAAAAGTGGCTATATGATTCAATGGGAAATCAGTTGGTGAGGAGGCTTAATCAAGTATCAAGCAAATGGACGGACGTTCGGACGGAGAAGAAATATAGAAAGATAGAAAGAAAGATAGAAAGATAGAAAGGTAGAAAGAAAGAAAGAGGAGGAAAGAAAAATGAAAAAAAAGAGAGAAAGAGAAAGAAAGACAGAAAGGTAGAAAGAAAAAAAGAAAGAAAGAGAAAGAAAGAACGAAGGAAAGCAAGAAGCGTATGATAAACAAATTTGTT
This sequence comes from Acanthosepion esculentum, assembly GCA_964036315.1. Taxonomy (NCBI): domain Eukaryota; kingdom Metazoa; phylum Mollusca; class Cephalopoda; order Sepiida; family Sepiidae; genus Acanthosepion; species Acanthosepion esculentum. The sequence continues at coordinate 38,965,545 of OZ038507.1, read as the reverse complement.
TTGCCCCTTAAAACCCTTTCTATCTCTATATGACAAAGTGGGGAAACATTTTTCCGTGTGACGTGTTTCTTCCTTTAGGTCTTCATCGGAATAAAGTCATATGATTACACATGATAAAAACAAACAAAAAGAAAAAGAATCTACATGAAATCAGCCAGACTATAGCCCCAAACAAATATTTACAAAATTTTAATTTTAAATATTAGCGTCCGCACTACCGTTATATATATTTTTCCGCTTTGTCATAGATTTTACTAAAATTGCTCTGATATATGAAAAATGTATATATTGTTTTCATATATATATATATATGTCAGAATTTGTTAAAAGATACATCCCTACCCATCCCTAAACATAACCCCGCTTTCAAATGTAACTATTAACTGATACAACGAAAATTAAAAATTGAACCCTCTACCACCCCTTGTCTAGATGAATGATTTATCGGTAACCTTGGAAACCCTCAATTATGAATCTTTCCAGTGCCGTTAACAACCGTAAATTTTAAAAAGTAAGTTACTCCAAAATTCGCTTGATGAGGAAATGGAACTAATGTCTTTGGTTTAATAACAAAATTAAATTCAGGGGCTTTAGCTTCCATTTCTGAAACATGGTTATCACTGTGTAGCGGTAAAATCATATTTTAAATCTATTAATTTATAATATTAATGCTCTGTAAATTTAAATTTACATAGAGCACTATTGTGTAAAAATAAAAATATCTATAAGAACACCGGATTTTATATCTTACTGTTCTTTCCTTTTTATTTATATATACATATATATATATATATGTGTGTGTGTGCGTGTGTGTGTGTGTGTGTGTGTGTGTGTGTGTGTGTGTGTTCTCCGACAGGACAGAAGCATCTGATTAGCAAAATCCGAACAGCGCATCAGATCAAATGATGGTTCCCATTGGGGTTCGATTCCTGTTGGAGACATAATTTCTACGAAATTTCTCGAACATTCAGGCCGGTAAATGTAATTAATACTGTTTATTTGAAATAACAACCAGATCATTTACTTAAATAAATTGTATCTATTATTGTATCTATTAAAATAAGATATAAACAGAAAATATATTAAATATTTGTCGGACTTAATACATTTCATAATATATATATATATATATATATATATATATATATATATATATATATATATATATATATATATATATATCCCAAGTAGAGCATTGGTGTATACGGAATAAATTCCAATCACCAAAAATACTATTCTTAAAAGAGTGCTCAATACAGAGTAGAGCAAATATAATTTATTTGAAAATTATAACATAAATAGGTTATAAAATCACTACAAAAATAGACATATTTTTTCAACACTTTTGGTGTACTATCAAGTGATGGTGTTGAATCTAGAATAAAGAGTTTTAAAAGGTTCAAATCAACCAAACACCCCTCGCTAGGGGAAACGCTGTTACATAAGCTGCAATGACCAATCAAAATACAAGTATATGAGAATTCAAAAAACTTGACAACAATCCTTGGTTAAAATAATTAATGCCTTAATGTTAGGGTTAGACTAAAATAGAAATCATTCTAATTAATATTAAATCTAAAATTGAAAATAAAAAATTACCAATTTTAAATTTAATCTGTATTAAGTTTAAAAATTTATAAAATTATTTAAAGAAGAAATTGAGGAAAAAATATATTTTGTTATTTATTTTTATTTTGTTATTTATTTTTATTTTGTTTCAATTGAAAGGCCAAAAACTCAGAATAAACGTTAAAATCTAATGTCGATGTAAAGCTTCGTTACAACTTAGATACATCTGAAGTGGTGATATGGGCAGGGGAGGGTGAAATCTTGCAAAAGGCAATACATACACAATCAGATTATACTACACAAACACGTAGACATATTTAGATATATAAACATGCAAAACACGAACGAAACAGGAAATAGATATCCACGACCCTTAAAAAAAAAATAAAAAAGACCAGACAACATACATACAATGAAAGGCATATATAAGTGATCATACACACATACATTAATAAAGACACACATATATACACACCTACAGATATATAACACATAAAGAAGTAACATAATATATATATATATATATATATATATATATATATATATATATATATATATATATATATATATATTACATGAATCATTCATACAAAAAGCAGATAATGAAGTTAATGAATTTTTGTATGAATGATTCATGTAATGTAAATTGAACTGCACCACATACTTGATATATATATATATATATATATATATATATATATATATATATATATATATATATATATATATATATATATATATGGGGGAATGTGGTGTGTAGAAATGCAACAAACGCCTTTTACGGTTTTACATTGAAAACATTAAAAATATAAAGACAATAAATACAATGGACGTCAAATGTAAATTTACAGCTGAACGTCCCTGCGTCTTTAACGTTTTCGACGTAAAATTCTAAGCGGTGTTTATTTCCTCACAAGAAAAATGAATTTCAGGTCGTTGCATGAAAATCACTGAAAGATTGCTTTGTTTTCTGTACAAAAGTGGTAGCAGATGTAGTATAATAATGAAATGTTCCCTAGAATCTGACGCAGCACTATCTTTAATTAAAACTCCTTATGTCAGATAAACTTGGCGCAGGGCAACGCGACTCCGTAGCGTAGGCAATCAGAGAGCTGGTTGATACAGAGCCGAGATACGCGCAAATCGAGGAAAGGCTTACATTGGGAAAAAACATGAGTACACCCATGGCACCCCTCGCCCTAAAAACCTCAAACAAACCCAGACCCACACTAATAACAAGATACAAGAAGCAATAGTGAAGAAACCGCTCAAAAGAATTAAGACGACTACAATGGATGCTACAAGTGTACACAGAAATTTGGCATTAAACATCGTGCATAAAAAGGAAAACAGGTGTACATCATCATCTTCACTTGCTATCACCTTCTCTTATATATTCATATCACATATACCTCATTCAGTAACCCTCTACCTTGATTGGCTCTTGAGACTTGTATTGGGCGAACTTTAGTAATTAAAAAATCTGACAGAAGGAAAAAAACTGCCAAACAGAATTCGAAACTCATTAATATGATTGTAAGATAGAATAGGTTATAAATCTAACACATATTTAGCGTCCTGGGTATGACGATAAACTACATCCGGTAGCAAGGCCGCTGATCGGGAGATTGGGGGTTTTGAGGAGCGTGGAGCCACCTCTTAACTGCTGTTGTCCCAAGTTCCTCTCTGATCCTCAATGACAATCAATACAACACTAAAAAATATAAAAATACATTTTATGATCTATAAACTATATATCATATAATTTATGATCTATAAACTATATATCTAAAAAGCATACCTTTTAGCCTGAAAGTATAAAATTATGTAGAAAATATATGTAGTTGAAAGCATAAAATTGCATAAAAATATTTAGATTTCGGAATTAAATGACCCATCGAGGCTAATTTGCCGCTAAACAAAATCAACCAACTAACAATACATATTTATACTAAAATGACCAAAAATACCTATTTACTGTAAAATGAATAACTTTCAGCCGATGCACCAGAACCAATTACTGTAAAATGACCAACAATACATAATTATAGTAAAATTACCAACAATATATTTTATCTGTAGTTGAAGGCATATAATTGCATTGAAAATATATAGATTTCAGCATCAAATAACCCGTAGAGGTTGATATGCTGCTAAATTAGATCAAATAAAACACATATTTAATTCTTATAAATTGCACCTGTTTGTCGACTTGTCTTTTATAGTTGAATAAAGCCTTTCTAAAGTTTATACTCTCGTTTCAATGGTTAGCTTTCAGTTTCCTCCCGAATGACGATGAGAGGCTAACCCAGATCAGAATATTTCCCGACGCTTGCAAAAACCAAGTGATTTTCAACGGATTGTGATTTTATTTTTCGATGATTGTGTTCTCAGTATAATAATGAAATCCTAACTTTCAGTCGATGCACCAGAACCAATTTTGTTATAAAAATCTTTCGCGTGTTTCCTTAAATTTACAACCCAACATGGGGGATGGCATATCAGTCTACATTTTGTTATAATCATTTCACTCCAAGCAAGGCAGGAATGCCACTAGCATGCAGGGGATTACAGGGAGCGAATGTGAAAAAGAAGACTCCGAATAGGGAGGACTGAGGAAAAGACAAAAGATTATCAGGATTCAAGATGGCGGTTGATGTTGCATTTAATTTTTTGAAGATCAGGGAAGCAATTAAATATAAGGGAGTTCCACTGGTGGGAAGTGAGAGAAAAAACTGTTGGAGTAGAAGTGGCAGTTGCATTTAGCTATTTCAACAGTAAAATGGTTGGACCTAGATGCACGTGTAAATTCATCTATTCGGGGCACCAGGGAAAAAAATCGTTGCTATGAAAATATTTGTAGAAAAGACAGAGGGAAGCCACGTCATGTCGGTGAGAAAGTGACTGAAGTCGAGATGCCAGGTCAGGATCGATTACATTGCAGATCCTTCTTTGGAATTTGTCAAAAAATCTCGAGATGTACAACAGGAGCACCAGACCAGATATGGTAACAGTATACAATGCACAGACGAATGGTAGATTTGTAAGTGTGTAAGATAGATTCTGACGAGAAAAAATTATATCAGACAGCACACACGAACGCAGGATACTTGAATCTGTTGTTACTGAAATTATTCGCATATAATTCGCACACCCAGATTTTAAACCTAAAAAGTTAGGCGTGCGTGTTATACAAGTTAACTAAATAGTTGCCATATTCAGCACGGTACGAACGAAGTTATATCTAGTTTAAATCAATGAGCAAACACTACATTTTTCCTTTTTTTTTTGGTTTTACTTATTCACATAGATATTAAGCAGATTTTCGATTGGGTCACTGCTTCCCATGTCAAAAATCAATGTCATGACACTTTCAGAGATGATTTCGTTTTAATAGATGTCTTTGTTATTTTTCGGGTCGTCGTTCACAGATTCATCTTGTCTTTTATTCCTAAAGAAGAATGCCGTTCCAAGCGTTCATGATACAGCAATCTTTTGAATGACTCTGTCATGATTATTTTAAGAGATGTTCTGCCAGGCTTCCAATGTCCATGTACGCGAAACGGAAAGCTTTTGTCGGCGAATACAGCTCGTCGGAGGGAGTGTCTTGTGCGTTTGTTCTAAATTCTGTGCAAACGTCGTGGTTCAAAACATAACGTAAATTACACATATTCTTATTTATTAGTGGATAGAAAAGTTAAACAAATGTTAAATTTAGGTTAAATTTAGCTGATACAAATTCTAAAAAAAAAACAGAGCGTATTATACACTGGAGATTTTTTCCCAGAATTTCGTAGCTCAAATTTAAGGGTACGTATTATATAGGAGGGCGTATTACACACGCGTGCCTATTATATACAAATAATTAGAGGATATAAAATTTATCAGCACTGAAGACTCATATTTGTCTAAGACAAATGTGGAAAGATCTAATCTGGGTGATAGCTGTAGAGGGTATACGTAGTATCCGTCTCTACTTAATCCGTCTGTTTTTTTTTTTTTAAAGAAAATCTTAGTCATGTTGCAGCATCAAACGACTAACAATAGTTAAAATCGATTTATCTATCGACGGTAATCGATTGATCTGTAGTAATATCCAGGAGAGAAAGTTACCCAGTTGTAGTTGTCAGAGAATCCAAATTACTGATACAGCGCACCCATAAACATACGGGTAAATGTGTACACATGACAATAGTAATGCCAATTCCGTCGGTCGTCCTTCGGTAAAATAAGAATGGATAACTTTGAAGAAATGAACTTGTAGACTGACGACATGCTATTCGCATCACGTGCTTAAAGTGCGGATAAACAAAATAATAAGGATTGGCTTCGATTTTATTCTGCAAGCAACCTTTCTGGGTCCGCTTTCGATACGTACATATTAATAACTAGTAAGTTTCTTTTTGAATCGATCTAACTTGTTTGGAGACCATAAGAAAATTTATCTGAATCGATAGATTTTTTTTTACTGTTACTGATACGAACCGTATAACAGTAACCTTTAAAAGATTTTGGTTCAAATCCATACTGGAATTTTTATTAAATCATATATACATGATCTGTGGGGCAAGTTCGTCTCGCTAGAACAATTACGACGGAGTAGTGAGTTCGATCCTTATTGGGTGCCCCATACTTTCAGCCTTGTGCCACATTTAAGCTACGCTTAGAAAATCTCTATGGGCACCTCGACTTGTTGCTAGAACAATTACAACTGAGTAGTGAGTTCGATCCTCACTGGGTGCTCCATACTTTCAGCCTTGTGCCACATTTAAATTACGCTTAGAAAATCTCTATGGGCACCTCGGTGTGCTGCTAGAACAATTACGACTGAGTAGTGAGTTCGATCCTCACTAGGTGCTCCATACTTGTGCCACATCTAAGCCCCGGTTAGAAAATCACTACACTGTGTAACCCCATACGTCTCACTTGTACCAAATCTACTTACGCTTAGAAAATCCCCATATGCATGATTTGTGTCACAAGGACGAAGGAGGGGTGGGAGTAGAAACGAGAATAGAAAAGCTGGTCGACGCTGCTTACACCATCCGCGACCCATTCACTCTAACGTTTTCCACTGTCATCAAAAGAACCCCATCCTCCTCCATTCCGTCCAGAATATACGACAATACCACATATTCCCTGGAGTTCTACTAAAAACACTCATAATGTAATTTTTTAAAGAATAATTACAAATGTATATTTTCCCCCCTTACAATTTTAATCCATACTGGAATAATTGCAAAACTTCCCCGCCCCCAAAATTTACAGAAAACATCATACAAATACATGATGGGATTTCTTCCTATCCAATATGATAGACTACTTCCGCCATATTTTTTATTCTTGCTCTTTCTTGTCTCGAAGTTAGAACGCTACATCACAACATATGTTGTGTATTTGAATAGCAATCTTTTTTATACAAGATTTAAACATAATATATATATATATATATATATATATATATATATATATATATATATATTTGTGTGTGTTTGTGTGTGTGTGTATATATATATATATTGTGTAATTTGACAGCAATTCCTATTTTATACAGGTTTCATTAAAAATGACTCAAGATATTGCGGTTAAGTTATATATATATATATATATATATATAACTTTAATCAATTCAGTCCGTTATCATGGTTTTCACCTTACCGTATCCTCAGGTGATTTTTATCAATTGACCTTCAAACAGTTTATTTTTTTAAAGAGGTCAATTGATAAAAATCGCCTGAGGATACCGTAAGGTTGAAACCAAGGTAACGGAATCAACTGATCTCCTTATTCTTAAAGTTAAAAGCTCTACATGTTATTATTTATTTTGTTCACACGTGTATTGAGCACTTTTTATTACTACTGTTTCCTGGTCCAGTTAAACTCTGACCATTAACCTTTTATGCATCATATATTTATATATATGCATCATATATATATATATATATATATATATATATATATATATATATATATATATATATATATATATATATATATATATATATATATATAGTGTATTGTGGCGACAGATCCATATTCAATCATATGTTGTTAAATATAACATACGACGAATGTCTATTATGTTTGATCATGAGCCGTTCTAAACTTCGTATAGTTGCTTAAATTTCGGAAGAAAATAATGACAAATATTGTCCAACATTAGGATATTTTTTATCTTGCGGTTCCTTGATCTAAGCTTTCGGCTCACTTGAGCCATCTTCAGAGTGGTTATATGGACATTTAACCAAAGATATTCACCATCAAAGATGATATTCTGTTATGTTGACATAGAAGATTGCTATCTGACACAATAATACTCACACATGCACACAGTAAAAAGAAGCTTTATATCTTAGAGGCCATGTACATTAAAACAAAGCAACCCACACTCAGCAAAATTGCATTTCAAAGTAGCCACAACACATTGCATTGCATCTAGGCATATGGTTCTGTTCTTAATATTTCATTTTCCTACGTGGTACGACGTCATAGAACAGCATCACGAACTTACGATCTGCGTTTGCTATTCTGCATAGCAATCTTTTATGCCAATATAAATTTGATGGTGAATATCTTTGTTTAAATGTCCATATAACCACTAATCGTATTATTTATTTATTCATTTTCATGTTCTACAGCCGGTCAGTAAGAAGATATTTTCTTTGTTTGAAATTTTAGACATTCGGACTCAAACTCTGTTGTTAACAAAAGCCTTAGCCACACTTATTATTTTCATCGTATACTTCATAAAATTTCAGTCTGTCATATATTTGCTTTAGTTCTACATCGTTTTGCTGAAAGCACTTTTGAGGGTATCTCTATCTATAAAAGGCAGGATGTGTGTGTGTGTGTGTGTGTGTGTGTGTGTGTGTGTGTGTGTGTGTGTGTGTGTGTAACAAATGCACGGCCACAATTTTCGACGGATTTGCACCAAAGTTTACATGCACATGCTCCAAGTTAGCGAAAAGGCCAAGACCGACATTGCATTTCCCAACTCCCATCGATAGTGGAAATAATCGATTTTTTCATGCTTCTACGACATTTTTCATGTAGTTTGCGGCCATTTTCTACTGGCCAGAGTGAGGGTCTATAGCTGGCTGCCACGAATAGGCAGGAAGATTCTATTGGCCAGCGTGAGAGCCAACAGCTGACTGACACGAATGTTAACTAGCATGCTAGCATGCAAAAAAAAAGTCAATAGCTGCATTCGTCACAAGTGGGAAAAATTTAAATCTGCATGGCACTTTACTCCAATTGGCTCATTCACTTGCTTAAACTCAACGTTGATTCTGATTCCGCAGAACTGGGTTGGGCGTGAAAAAGTATTTGTTGTTAACATTCTTTTTTCATTCGGTTTTTCCAGTTACGAGTCCTTTTTTAAAGCTGATCGTTTTGTGTTCATTTTGTTTAGCTCTTTTTTCGTAACAGATTTAATGTTTAGTATAGAGCTTAGAAAAAATTCGCAGTGTGAGATAGGCAAGAAGGCATGTAGCAACATCAGCACGGCAAAGGGCACTCGTTTAAAGGCAAGGAAGGGCAAAAATATTTTAAGTCAAGTAATAGCGATTGCTGTATGAGTCGTACGACTTTTTAATCAAGCACGGGCAACGCCAGGCCATGCTGCTAGTATCGTATATACTCGTGTAGCATGCGACTTTTGAAGACCTAATTTCGAAGCTAATTTTAAGGGGGTCGCATCATACACGAAATATAAAATTAGAATATGTACTGCTGGCTCTGGCTACCCTGTTGACCAAACTCTATATCCATTTACTGTAATCAGAACGCTTAAATGTTTATATGTAGGTGCATGTGTGTATATATGTGTATATAGTTGCATATATTAGTGTGCGTGTGAGTGTGCCTGTATATTATATATACACATATTCTGACATATACACATATAAACACATGCACTCACTCATATATACTTACACATACACTCATATTTGCACACACATATATATATATATAGACATACACTCATATATGCACATATAAATTTATATGTGTATATGTATAAACATACACACTAATGTGTGAACAAACAAAAACTGATATACCGTATATACTTGCATATCATGCGACTTTTGAAGACCTGATTTTGAAGCCAATTTTAAGGGGGTCGCATCATACACGAGATAAAAGATTAGCGTATGGACTGCTGGCCGTAGCTATGCCATTGACCAAGCTACATATCCATTTACTGTAGTCAAATCAGCCTCAAAATTAGGTCTTCAAAGATCGCATGATACGCGAATATATATGGTAGATACCTACTCGGTAGATATTTTAATCCCTTCGCACACGATTATCTACATAATGATTCTCATTTCACCACCCAAACGTAGCCCCGACGTTCAAGCGTTAATCCTTTTGAACCTTCACAGAATAGCTACAATGCATATCAGGTAAGTCGACGTTGGGTAATCGCTAACGAGCGAGTCTGTGTATCACGCTTTATTTTTAGATCACGTTTTTGTTGATATTTTGAATATTAAACGCTGTACAAAAGTGAAACTCGCTACACTCAAAGATTCTAAGTAGGTAAGTATGCAGTGAAAATTCCAATCGTATTGATGAGCTACATACAACGTTATGTTAAGTTGTGGATATATAGTTTCGTCAACGGCATAGACAGGGCCCAGCATACGCTAATTTTATATCTCGTGTATGATGCGATCCGCTTAAAATTATCTTCAAAATTAGGTCTTCAAAAGTTGCATGATACGCGAGTATATACGGTATACCTTCAAAAGTGCTTTTAACAAAACGATATAGAATTAAAACAAATACATGACAGGTTGAAAATTTATGAAATAGAGGAGAAAAAATAATTTAAAAAAAGTCTAGCTGCGAAAAAAGGTACGCCTTTCGTTAACAACAGAGTCGAAATATTTACATAATGATTCGCATTTCATCACTCTAACATCGCCCCGACATTCAAGCGTTAATCATTTTAAACCTTCACAGAATAACTACAAAGCATATCAGATAAATCAACGTTGGGTAATCGCTAATTAGTCAGTCTGTTGAACTATTACTGCATTGTAGTGAATTGGATCTTTATCATGCTTGCGGCCTCGTGCGACAGTTAAGGTTAGAAAATCACAGTAGCAAAAAAAATGCATATGTTATATTCGCCAAGACACATAGAAAAACATTGCACTTACACTCTTCTTCTATGTCTGCTGTCCCTTCAGGACATAGGTGATCATGGCTCTCCACAATTTCCTGTCCTTCGTAGCCTTTAATAATTTTTTTTCTTTAAGTTATCTCTCCTAAACCTTGTTCCGCCATCCATTTACTCAAGTTCACTAGTTAGGTTATACGTCATTTTCCTCTGTCCTTCTTGCCTGTGAGTATCAAATTTTCCAAGCTCTCTTTTCTTATTATGTGCACTAGAAATTTCAACTGTATCTTCCTGGTGTTAAACATACGTGTCCTTCTGGTTTCCATTTTCTCTAAAACTTCTTCGTTGCTTACATGTTCAGTCTATGGTATTCTCAGCATCCTTCTGTAGAATCAGATTTCTGTTGTTTCAAGTCTCTTATTCATTTGTGGAGATATTGTCCAGCATTCATTGTCATATAGGAGGACTGATACTACATCTCAGTTTAGTAACCTTTATTTGTTTCTAACGAAATCTTTCTGCTTTTTAATATTTTGCTTATATTACGAAAATGAAACCTGAAGCGCCAATAATAGCAGATACTTTTTATTTTTATTGAAAATGCTACATCACTTCAGGGCGTAGGCGATTATGGCTCTCCATAGATAGCTTTTTCTTTATCACTTGTGAATTGCCATGTTCTCGGGAAAGATAGTGAAGCGGTTTCCGTCAGCCTTCTCTACGGTTTAAAATTCAGAACGCTCTTTCTTATAAACTGGTTGCCAAACAAAGCTAGAGAACTCATTCTACCCTGCTGTTTAACTTTTTTTTAGCTGGTGGGAGTAGAGACGGATTCATTGCAGAAGGGAATACAATAGACTCACCAGGCATTCGAATTCTGTTCAGCGATTCCAATTTTTGTCTCGATATCCGTTACACTAGTCACCTCAAAAAAAAAAAAGAAGAAAAAAAAGAAAAAAAAAAAAAAAAGAAAATAAAAAGAAAAAAAGAAAATAAAAATAAAAAATAAAAAGAAAAAATAAAAAGAAAAAAAGAAAAAAAGGAAAAAAAAGAAAAAAAAGAAGAAGAAAAACAAGAGGTAGCAGAAACATGGTTCCACAGAGGGATTCGTTAGACGGAGCGATAAAGCAGCAAGAAAGTCTTAAAGAAAATTGCACCAGGAAGAACACTTATATTCAAAATCAGGAAAACGACAGCTGGAATTCCTTGGGCACATAGTGAGGAAAGAGAGCCTGGAAAACATAAACCTCATGGGGCATATTTAAGGCAAGACAGATAGGTAAAATTGGCGAGCCACTTATCTGACGGGCTTGTGTGAATGGATAGCAGAACTGGACCAGGGGAGGGTCTTAGCAAAAAGAGAAAAACTGATAAGAGCAACACAAAATAGAAAGTCGTGGAGAGCCTATATCGGGTACGCAACACACAGGAGAAATAACTGTTTCATGAAGCGTCTTCAACAGTATTACAATTCCGTGCTTGGAACACGTATACATATACTTGTTTCGTCATTTCTTTTGAGGGTATGTCGACTGGGACATTATAAGATAACGTGTTGCTAACGTGTATCCAGGTAAGCGAATTCATGACAATACATTGTTAGTCGTTTAATCCGAGTGCATGACTTGCTTTCTTGAAACTCAGTAAATCAGAGATTTGCTTGAAGGAAGAACAAGTTTCATTTTTGGTTGCTCTTTCTCTTCTGTTTCCGATTTCCGAAACGACTTTCTACCTCGGAACTAGGCCTATGGTAATTTCACAAATGTTCGCGTTCAACCCGCCAGCGTATGTCAGATTAAAGAGAAACAATTTTCTAATTGAAAAATTTGTGGAAGTTTATGATTTTAAACTTTGCTGATTTGGAATTAAATTTTTGATCATATCAAAAAGAAAAATGAAGGTTTCTTATTAATCTGCCTAATGATGTATTTTGGTTCATTAAAAATAACTGACTAGATTTAATTACCTGGTTTAAAAGGACGGGTAAGTTTTACGAAACAAAAACTTAATTTTAATCACTATACTGAGATGAACATCTGCGTTCGCGTGAGAGCCGGTATTTTCAGAGCAATTTGACCGTAGGCTATGTCTCCGATTCTTTATGCGAAACGTAAGTTTTCTGCTGCTAAAAATTAATTAAAATCTTATAATTCAATGATTAGAATAACTTCTTCTATGTGCCGTGTCGCTTCATGACGTTGGCGATCACAGCTCTCCATAGTTTCCTGTCCTTTGTAGCTCTTAACTTTTCTCTTTTAACCATCTCTCCTAAACCCTGCCATCCAATCGCTCACGATCGCCAGGTAGAATGTGCTCTTTTCTTCAATCTGTCCTGTGAGTATCAAATTTCCGAAGCCCTCTTTCCTAATTATGTGCCCCAGAAATTTCAACAGTTTCTTCCTGATATTAAGTATAAGTGTCCTTTATGTTGCCATTGTCTTCAGAACTTTTATCGTTGCTCAGATGTTCGGTCCATGGTATTTCCATCGTCATTCTCTGGAAACTCATTTCTGTTGCTTCAAATCTCTTTTTCATCTGTTAGGAGATTTTCCAGCATTCACTTCTGTAGTCGGGGACTGATACTACATAACAGTTCCGTACTGTTTTCCTAACGATATTTTTCTTTCTTAATACTTTGCTTAGCTTTTCGTGTGCATCTTTCGATATCCCAACGCGCCTTCGGATTTCCGTGATGCACTTTTCGTCCTGTGTTAATACGATTCTTCTTCTTTTCATGTGCCGTGTTCTTTCAGTATGCAGGCGATAATGGCTCTCCACTTCCCTCTATCCCTTGCGGCTCCCAATAAGTGTTTTTAAGTGACAGTTACCATGTTTACGTGTTTGACGATGCGATGATATATCGATTGTTGTTCTACGGAACATAATCGATTGTTGTTCTGTAAAACATAACTGAAGAAAATGGCGTGCGCGTCTTTTTATATAAATTTTTAAGTATTCAATAATCTTAAAAATATCGGAAAATATTCCCGGTAATCTAATTTTAGGAATGCTGACTTTAAATTTGCTATAGTTGCTGCTTTTATTTTTTGATAATATCGTGTACGGTCAACCATATTTTCAAAAATGGGTACGTTACATAATATTTTATATACATAAAAACATTTTTTAATTCTTTTAAAAATCTTGGTGCATAATGATTTGCATTAAGCTTTTCAATTTTTGATTGGTAAATATAGTGGAGGCACGGTGGAGTAATCGATAGAGGAATCGGAGAGCCGAGTTCAAATTCCAGTCGAATCCATTACATTCACTTACGTGCAAAACCTTGCAAAAGGTATGAATCCTCGTCATACCCCAGCCATGGGTAAATAGCAGGATAGACCGGGATCTATAGCCTTGGATGGCAACTGGACTACCTAAGAAAGAAATGGCAACCTACTGCGGAAAAAAATCTGCCTCGTCAGTCACGTATCAAAAGATACATGATCGCCTAAGCGTGTATCACGCATGGCACATAACTGACTGAAATATAGTTTTCACTTAATAACGATATCACCTTACGCAATCAAAATGAGGGTAACATTTGCAAAAAAAAAAAAAAAAAAAAAAATTAGCAAGATTCTCTAAAAAAATTTCAAAAGTAATTTCATTCATTTGTGAATAAGTTCTGAAAGTTAATTAAAATCCGACAATTATTTGATTTTTGCAAGAATTTCCAAATGAATGTGTTTTTACCGAAAAAAAGGCACTATAACACCAATAGTAAATATTAGATCGACCGCTGACGCAAAAAAAAAAAAAAATTAATCAAAATTTCGAATGTGCTAGAAAGGATAAAAAATAATAATAAAATAATAAAAAAAATAGTTTGACTTTTCCTCTTAATAATAACATAAACATTTTGATGATAAAACTTTGTTTTTATTAAATTTAGGGCTTTTTTTCATCATGCTGTTTTAGCAAATTAGTGGAGGTACCTACTTTAAACTTAATATGAATTAAAAACTTTTAAAATCATTAATTTTTTTTCAGTTATTTTAAAATTTGAATTTTTAACTGTTCCCTCCTCATTCGGACACAAATCCCATTGTTGGATGTTCAAGCACCAGATGAAGGGCAGATTTTCAATTCCCGGATCATCCTGATTCCTAAAATGTATAATACAGTGTAACCCGGATATAAGAGAGTTGTCGGGACCGGAGAAGAAGTCTCTTATGTCCGGGTTTCTTTTATATCTGGGTTTGGTCTATTATATATACATTAACACAGGCTCTAATTTGGGACCAGAGAAAATCTCTCTTATATCCGGGTTTGGTCTATTATATATACATTAACACAGGCTCTTTTTGGACCAGAGAAAATATCTCTTATCTCCGGATCTCTCCTATATCCGATTTTCTCTTATATCCGGGTCTCTTATATCCGGGTTACACTGTATAATCTTGCCGACAGTGAAGCAACAGGTACCAAACTATTTCAATACAAAATTGCAAGACTAATTCTGATATTAAGGAAATGGAAGATACTGCCTTGAAAATCTTTTCTTTGCACAAAAAAGGCTATAATGTTAACTCTTATTAAATATATTTTTAATCCAGTAAAAACGTGATACAGTGTAACCCGGATATAAGAGAGTTGTCGGGAGCGGAGAAGTCTCTTATATCCGGGTTTGGTCTATTACATATACATTAACACAGGCTCTAATTTGGGACCAGAGAAAATCTCTCTTATATCCGAGTTTCTCTTATATCAGGGTCTCTTATATCCGGGTTACACTGTATGTCTATGTAAAACAAGTATGTGTCCGAGTTTGAGGAGTTTCAAGGACACGGGACAGACAGACAGAATTTGCCGTTTATTTATTTAGATAAACATCAAGCATGACTCTCATGGCTTCTGATCTTACTTGATTGGAGATGTTAACAAACCCCTTTTGTCTTGATTAAGATGGGCGACAGTGAATATCCTATTTTTTGCCAATATTCACTTAAGATAGAGGTTTATTGAATGAAGTACGTGATATGAACATAACACAGGGAAGTGGGAAGTATTTTTTTACAATAATCTTCACTCTGTGTAATGCCCAAATGTAACTTGAGGTAAAGACACTGTTTATGGAGATATGTGAAAATTCTCCAAGCATCCCATATCTTGTTAATAAGTTCGTATAACGCTCATAAATGCTGGTTAGCAAGTCTGTAAGGAAAACACTAGAAACAAAGGGCTGGGTGAAGAAGGGTTTACTAGCATGAGAACACGTATTGTGAATACAGTCGTTCAGTACGACTGAAAGCGCTACGCCTTAGCGACCCACATTTTGCCACTGTTCCATGAACAGACGTTCTACTCATAGCGGATGGACGAGTCCATGTTTCAGTAATAAGGTAAGAAAAGGGTAGACTTTCTACACAGCACGTCTTATATCCAAGAAATTTTAGTAGTATCATTCTCATTCTGGGTATGAAGATCGTTTTAGTTTCCATTTTTCTAAAGACTTCTTCATCACTTACGCGAATTAGAATTCTCAGCATCTTTCTGTAGAGCCACATTTCTGTTGCTTCCAGTTTCTTTTCTGTTGTGAAGAGATTGTCCAGAATTCACTGGCATAAATAAGGATTATAGACTTTGTAGATTTGTACCCCAGTATCACATTATTGGCGTACTATTTTCTAATAATAATAATGAACATGATTTGGTTTGAAAATCTATTTAGAGACCACATTTAACTTGATGCTACCAATAGTCAACAGTCATAAATGATTTTCCAAGCGTAGCGTAGCTTAGAATGGCACAAGGCCGAAAGTATGGGGCACCCAGTGAGGATCGAACTCACTACTCAGTCGTAATTGTTTTAGCGAGACAAGCTTGCTAATCATTACACCGCCCTCAACAGTCATAAGAAAAGTAAAAAAAAAAAAAAAATTCTCCATTTATAAAGAAAGCAATAAGTGTCAACATCACTGCGAACGAAATAAATAAAAATACGAAACCAACAAATAGAAGTGAATTTATGAAAAATGCTGCTAAGGCACAAGGGTTAAAAGTTTTTAAAAACATCAGAGAGCAAACATCCAGATAGGATCAGTATGCACCTAAAAGTATCGATACGGATGTAGATAAACACAAAATCCATCAGTTGCTGGGGAGTGCAGAGTTAAAAGCAAAGACATTTATAAGGCAGAAAAGGATGGAGAAAAAGATTTTACTGTACTGCATTACGAGGAGAAAGCCTACACGCACACACACAAACACACACACACACATATATATATCAGGGCGATTGAAAAATAACTCCCTAAAATACTTATAATTTATTTATTAACTATAATTTTTACAAGAAATGGATATGAGAGGAAAGCGTTTAGCATGAGGTTTTATTTAAAATTCGATATGGGCACCAGATTTCACTACCAGCTTATCAAGCCGCCGAGGAATCGCGTCAACTGATTTCACCAGGAACTCTTGTGGTATGGAAGACATAATTTCTTGTATTTACCCTTCATGTTCTTCCAAAGTTTTGGTTTGATATAGTAGACTTGCTTCTTCACCAGCCTCAAAGAACAATGTTGCAGGATATTAAGTCAGGACTTATGGCCGGCCACTCAAAATAAAATAGGGAGTTACTTTTTCAATCACCCTGTATATATGTTTTGGACGGTCACTTCAGGAAACGATCAACAATATTTCCCTCTTTAAAATCGATATTAAAAAATTGGGAAAATATTTATTAGCCAATAAACTTATGAGTTTAATAAAATCTAACTTTTAGATTTTTGGAGCCTATATTATTTTTATAATTAGGATGATGTTAAGTTTTTAAATTAGTTTTTCAGTTAAACCTTGGCCAGGGGTCGTTCGTTTGTTATACAAAATAGAAATTCTCACATCTTAATTAATTACTCAAATTTTCGAATATTTATTCGAGTATATATTGTAGCATGTCTACGGACGATAATGGGTATGCCTCCATTCACATAAATACAGTAGTAAATACTGTATGTTGGTCTTCAGTTGGAATTCGTCTTCAGCTGTGCAGGTCAAACTCTCTGCCTCCGGTCAGAGAGGATCTCCAGACGAGGCTATGTCGAAGGGCAGGGTCTCGCCTCGGGAAACAGCTACCCGACCCCGTTTTATACGTGTTCTACCGGGAATTTTTGGCCAAGCCTACGGGCTCGGATACCCCACATTAAATTCGGCCTTGTGCCACATCTGACCGCGTGGGGCGGTTGGTAAATATCCTGCAATTGGATATGTCATTAACATAATTCTGTGGTAGAGGTGCTGAATATAACATCAATCAGCTAAGTGACACATTTTACATTTGTATTAATCCCCCTATATATATATATATATATATATATATATATATATATATATATATATATATATACAAATGTAAAATGTGTCACTTAGCTGATTGATGTTATATTCAGCACCTCTACCACAGAATATATATATATATATATATATATATATATATATATATATATATATATATATATATATATATATATATATATATTGTGGTAGAGGTGCTGAATATATATATATATATATATATATATATATATATATTCTGTGGTAGAGGTGCTGAATATAACACCAATCAGCTAAATGCCAAATTTTATATTTGTATTAATATATATATATATATATATATATATATATATATATATATATATATATATATAAGACATTTTTATGGAGCGTTCGGCTTTCAAGGTCGAATTTACTGCTTATAAACTTCAATCTTCCATGAATCTCTCACGTACATTCATAACTGCTCATGGCGTATCAAATGTAAACAAATGACGTCATACTCTGTGGCCAAATCGGTTAAAGGCACGTCAAGCTAAATGACGGTTCCGTATAGGATGCAAGTTCGAATCCTGTCGGAGGACAAATATTTTCTATGAAAATTTCTCGGACATTCAAGCCGGTAAATATTATTTAATACTGTTTATTATAAACAGAGCATTTGCTTAAATACTTGTATCTATAAAAAGAATGATAAACATAAAAATGTCTTTAAATAATTGTCGGACTTAAATAATTGTCCATTTCATAACACATATATATATATATATATATATATATATATATATATATATATATATATATATATATAATCATTTCACTTTAAGCAAGGTAATAAAACCACTAAGACTCAATAAAAGAACAGGAATGAAGAGGATGAATGATAGAGATTAACATTATTTTTAAATTTTCATTAGAAAGTAGGAAAGGGAAGAAAATTCCACAAACGAGAATTGCGAGAGAAGAAACAGTTAGCATAGAAATGATGGTTGCATCTCGTCATTTCAACTGTGAAATGATGAGACCTAGCTGCCAATCGAGTAATGAGTTTGCGCTCATAAAGTACCAAAGAGGAAAGCTCATCAAAACAATTACCAGGGAAAAAAAGGCACAGGGAAGTTACATTACGACTGTTGCAAAGGGACTGAGATTCCACGTCAATGCCGATAACATTGCAGATTCTTCTTTAGATTTTATCAAGAATCTCTATATACATAGCAGAAGCACCAGAGCATCAATATTCAATGCATGGACGAACGGTAGACTTATAAATGTGTAAGATAGATTCTAGCAAAAAAAATGTCTAGAACAACAGAGTGAACGAACATTTCTAGCAGCAGACATAGCAATTGGTTCAATATAATCTTTCTGCTTCATGTCTCTCCTGGAGATTAGCATCAGCCATGCTGATGAACGACAACAAGTGAAGAGCGACTGCTGATTTTAATAGAAAGGAAAAAGCGACTTGGTGGTGCAATACAGAAGAAAAGAAACAACAAGCTGAGAAATCTTTTGAAGGGTTAAGAAAAGGGGATCTGAAAAAAGAGCGAGTAGACATGTTAATTGCTGCGCAGGACCAAGCAATTAGAACGAAAACAGTCAAAAAATACGTGGCCAAAAAAAGACAGTTTAGCACCATGTTTAATACTGATTAGTTAATGGTCATTTCTTTCGAGTTTATGCCTGTACTAACCAGCCCTGAGCGGTACAAAATAAAAACAAAGCGAGATGTCCCTCGACATGGACAGCGGAACGATAACAGTCTACCGCCGTATATATTAGATTCCCTGAATGTTATTCGAATCGAAAGCAATCTGCTCAAACAACGACCGCTTTTCACCACCACCACCACCACCACCACCACCACCACCATCATCATCATCATCATCATCATCATTACCATGACCGGGTATGTAGGTTGTAAGGAGAGTGCGCAAGAGCAGGCACATTTATACAGTATGAATAAACTTATGTCTGAATTTCTGGTATGTGGAGTTAACATTATTTATTTAGCCCCGAATTCCCTGTAGATAACTCAGATATGAACGTAAGTGAGAAGTATTTTTTTACAATAATGTTCACCCTGTATAATGCCCAGGGGCGTACCGAGGCAAAGTGCCTCCCTGGGCCCGTATTTATAATGGCGGTCCCTATTTTGGAGGAAAAATATAAATGAAATACTCTTAATGGCGTTGATTAGTACTTGAAAAACAGCAAATTCAAAAATTAGCTGAACAAACGTTATCATATTTTAACCTTTCAAGCTATTGCAGAGTTACTAATAATTTGGTCAAAGTCTATCTTTTCCACAGTTTCATGTTCAAATGAAATGAGGGACAAATTGGATAAGCGATCT
Source organism: Acanthosepion esculentum (assembly GCA_964036315.1). Taxonomy (NCBI): domain Eukaryota; kingdom Metazoa; phylum Mollusca; class Cephalopoda; order Sepiida; family Sepiidae; genus Acanthosepion; species Acanthosepion esculentum. The sequence goes on along the minus strand of OZ038507.1, from coordinate 38,945,209 downwards.
TCCGACATATTCAATCTCAAGTGACTTTTAATGAGATTCAATTTTGAGAAGCTTCTCTCTGCAGTAGCAACAGAAATTGTGAGAGTCAAAAACAGCCGTAGAGAAATCACAAATATCTGGCACTGTTTCTTGAACTTGCCATCAATAAATCCATCTCAGTCATTCGATAGCCGATGATTCGGTCATCTTGGTCATGTCACGTTCCACTTTGGAAGCTGGCGCTAAAAAATCCCAAAGTCACAGAACTTCGAAAGGCAGCCCAGATACGTCTAAGTCAGCACCGTATTCGTTACCGAGAATTTTAAATTTTCGCTTCAACTCGCCTTCAGTACCTTCTAGGATTGCTTGCGATCAGAATCCAGCGAAAACAGTTTGCAGATTTGACATAGAGTCAAATCGTATTTCCAGTTAATTTGCAAGTTGATCATGACATTTATAAAGATTTCTCTTTACTTCCTGCACAAGTGTTTGACAAAGCATCATCTTCCTTTTCCCCAGGTAACTTTTATCTTTCTTTTCATCCGCTTTTCCGTTTCCTCGCACTTTGCCTTATTTGATTAACCGATTCAGACACCAGCCTGTCCCTATTTCGGTTAAAGAAAATTTTGATCGTATCTATGTGGGTTACACACACCCAAACCAATACCAGGTTCTTGAAGTTTCTTTTGGATGAGATTTATTTGACTCAGAATTTCTTCTTGTTAAAACAAATGTGACATGGAGAAGTTTTCAAATTTTTCTGAAGCTGAGGTTAATGAATCGAGTGCCCGAATTACTCCTTGAAATCCGGTTTTCACTGTACGAATAGCTTCGTAACATGCACTCCAAACGCTTCATCATAACCTTCACATGCGAAGATAAAACTTCCTACCAGTGACTGGAAGAGGATAAAAATGTATAGAGTCTCTCAATCACTCCGAAAAATGTAATGACACTTGCATTCACAGCTGAGGCATGAACACTGCATAAATTCAGACTATGATTAGAACATGGCACAAATTTAGCTTTCCATTTATGTTTCGGAGAAGACATTGAACTCCAGTCATACTATCCGCATTTCATTTTTTGAAATCAAGTTTCTCTTTCTCCAGTCGATCCAAAATCATCTTGATATCATAAGCTGTCTTCCGATGCTCAGTGATAAAACCAAGAAATGATTCCCACACCTCCACTTTGTCTTCAACAACGACATATCAACAAATGAAACTCATCTGATCAATATGAGAAATGTTCGGCGTACTGTCTAGTAGGATTGCAAAATAATTGGCTTTTCGAATTCGGTCTAATATATTTTCCTTTATGTGTTTCCCAAGATATGAATGAATTCATTTTGGATTTCCGGTGACAAGTACCGCCGGTTATCATTTACTTCTTTCAAGTAATGCTTTCCAAGAACAGGATCATACTTGCTCATAAGTTCAAAAAGTTCTATGAAGTTACCTTTATTGGAACTATATACATCTTCTCGATGACCTCTAGAAGGCAGGTTTTGTTTCGTCTGAAACCATCAAGTAACCGTGTTAAAACATGTCTCCAAATCTGTCTTTCTTTCATAGTTTGTTCTTGTAATTTACTGTCATGGGTTTTACCTTTATTGAGAGTCATTTCCAACATCTACCATTCCTTGAAAGCTCTTTGGCAGTCAGACGAATTTTCATGTTCAGGCATTTTTGAATGAAGCTTCCAGAACTTTTGAATTCCTGGACTTCTTGCTAGACTTGATTTGCGTTGCTCTGTCTTCAGGAAGAGGCGACAGCAGAAACAATAAAGAGATTTGTTCGTCTTTGAGTACAGCAAACATGATCTCAAAACAGTCTCTCCATACTCCATAGTTTTGTAAAACCAGTGTTGTACCAATACCCTCGGACTATTTTCCCCCGGTCTTACAGTCGGGGCAAACGGTTCATCTTTGTCTTGAAGCTTTTTAGGTCCCAATGTTACACGATCAACAAGCAACTGCCCTGAGCAAGTTCGTGGACAAAATCAATGTCTTCGTACATAGCAATCTCTGTGTTTGCCTGTTCTATTTCTTTATTTCCAGTAACTTCATCAATTCCTTCTTCATATTCATACATGTATTTTTTAGATAGATTAAATAAATCTTTATTTATTTACATATATTTCATCTTAGGCAGAAGGGTTCGAAGACTTTCAAAATTCACTGTAAAATTTTTAAGTGAACAGAATGTAGGTAAATTGCATCAGAGGAAATTTCTTTTTGAACCCAAAGAAAAAAAAAAAATTGGTTTTAAAACGTCACCAGAAAAAACAAGATATAAAAATTCTTTTTCGAATTTTTTTTTAAAAACAAAATTAAAATTAAAAATAAATTTTTCAGGGTGTTCACATCGTAAATTTAATTCTTTTTTTATATGTAGTTTTCTCGTTTTTGATTTTTCTAAAAATTAGCGAGTGAGATTTTTTTTATTCAAATGATCAAACGTTGAAACCTTCCTGTTAAGTGAGAAAAATATTTTCTCAAGGTTTTTAAATCAAAGGAGGTAATCATTACAAAATGAATTTATTAATGAATAAAATAACAAAAATCTCATTAAAATTTCAACATGTTCACAATTGATTTTGAAATCATTGAAAAAAAACAAACATCATCAAACATTTTATTTTTAATAAAAATAATTAAAAACGATCCAAAACTTATTTAGGTCGATTATCGCAATACAAAAACATGGGGTGGGATCGGGAAATGTATATATATTGGTTGTATAAAATATATAATATAGTGGGGATGTCTCTTGGAATGTCCCAGTGTGGTCCTGCAGTCTCAGCAAGTGGTCGGTTACAACAGGACCAGCTTAAAGTACCGGCATTTCAGACAGTTGCCCGAGCTTATTAAAAGCTAAGATCGCCAACAGGGCGGGGGTGGTTGGTGGTGGCATGTCATGTGTTTGTGATCACCCAAACAAAAAGGAATGAACGGGGAAAAATTGAATTAAAATAAACAAAATATTAGATTTCTTTTTCGAAACATCATACCATAAAAATGAATGATCGCGTCTTGAATTTTTTTTTCACCCGCAAAATGCATCCCCCATAAAGTGTCGCCCGGGGCCCAGGGCCCTCCGAGACCCCTTGGTCCGCCACTGATAATGCCCAAGAGTCACTTGAGGTAGAGGCTTACAGAGTAAGAGACACTGTTTATGGAGATATGTGGGGAAGATAACGGCCAGCCCTAGACATGAACAGGTTAAGATTGTAGTGGTCTGGGAAGCATCATCTTGGGAGTCGGTTCCACAAAGTAAGAGGTAAGAAGCACAGTTTATGAGGATATGTGGGGAAGATAACGGTTAACCCTAGACTTGAACAGGTTAAGATTGTAGTGGTCTGGGAAGCATCATCTTGGGAGTCGGTTCCATAAAGTAAGAGACAAGAAACAGAGTTTATGAGGATATGTGGGGAAGATAACGGTTAACCCTAGACTTGAAGAGGTTACGATTGTAGTGGTCTGGGAAGCATCATCTTGGGAGTCGGTTCCACAAAGTAAGAGACAAGAAACAGAGTTTATGAGGATATGTGGGGAAGATAACGGTTAACCCTAGACTTGAAGAGGTTACGATTGTAGTGGTCTGGGAAGCATCATCTTGGGAGTCGGTTCCAAAAAGTAAGAGGTAAGAAGCAGATGGTCCGTGGCCCCCACCACAGAAACTTGAAAATAACAACAAAGATGAGGACACTAGTTTGAATATAAATAATGTAACTAATGGTAACTCATCATCCTCACAATTCAAACAGGAATATATCGAGTTTGTTACCATTAATGACACTTTGTTATTTGATACCAGAGTAGTCGATAGTCAAGAAAGGACAGAAAATTTTGAATACAGGCTTAAAGTACATAATTAAAACAACATGAACTTGTCAAATTGTGTCTATTGTAATTGGAGTTTTGGGAACAGTCGTGGAGAATTTTGCAAATTGGTTGAAAGCATTAGTTTTGCCAGTCTGATTTTATGTGTCGCAGAAAATCTGGATACTTAGGAATGTAAAATGATATCCAATAAGTGCAAAACCAGTTAATAACATCCAATTTAAGTTAAGACGCAGGCATATTTATGAAATTTAATGCAAGCTAAATCCGATAAGCATTATTCGAACAAAATGACAAGTCGGTAATCAATTTCGAAGCAAAAGACAGTAAAGTTAAGCTTGACTCAAATGCCTAAAGGATTTCGAATTTACATTTGTCCCGAGGGAAAATGGAGGTCGAATTAAGTCATTTCTATGTTGAATCATAATTTGTTTACTCTCAGTCAAGGAATAAACCAGGCTTACATCCATATCACGTTCAAACACCAGCTCTTGTACGATCACTGGAATTAAGTAACGTCGAGTCTAATCAGTCCTTAGATAGACCTTGGGAATACCAGGTGCTGTAAGCTTGGATGTGCGGATGGTAACGGCACGCGATGAGAAATCGGAGAGTCAAGTTCGAATTCCGGTCAGGTAGGTTATATTCACTTTGGCGCAAATACTTTTGGGAAATGCCTGAATCCACCTCTTCTCCCTACAAGCCATTAGCAGAACTTGCACCAGTAAATCATTATTAGCCGCATAAAATTCTTACAATTTAAAACTATTGTTCTGATTTAAAAAAAAACTGCGAAAGGTTGATAACCCGTAAAAACAAGAACAAAATTCCTTTTTTTCCCCTTTGTGTTTCATTACTGTGTGGCACTGAATGAGGAGTAAGCTATTGTAGTCAACAAATGAAGAACCTCTAAGCGCCCCCTCTATCAGTACGGATACAATTTAAGTCCATATCAAGTTGAAACACCGGTTCCTCTACGATCACCGAAGATAAGCAACGTTGAGTTTGGTCACTACATAGATGGGGGAACGCTTGATAATACCAGGTGCTGTAAGCTTGGATTTGCAGTGGGTGTGTGGGGGGTATAATGGCTCGGAATTGTTAATCGGAGTTCTGAGTTCCAGTTCCATTTGGGGTCGTTATATAGACTTATGTACAATTAATTTTGGGAAAGTGTTGTGTAGTTATTTCCACAATAGAAACTGTATTCGGACTAAATGCGTCCTAAATAGGTTAAACGTACAGAAACGTTAGGAACTTGTAATAAAGTGTTACGCAGAGTAATCGAGTTGGGGTCGCTGAACACTACTCCTCCTCTCGACTACTCCTGACTCCTACTTATAATAGGTGGGAGAGTCTATTACCTAGACAAGGTGTCTTTCACTATAACAGAAAGGTATGAAACTGCCCCCCAGCTATGGGTTAATTAGTTAAACTTATATAATTAAAACCATTATTATATAAAAAAAATAAAATAAAATGCGTACAAACTATACAGAGTTCGGCATTCAATAATTTATACAGGATGATATGCTGCTAAACAAAAACGGCCAACCAACCATGTGCGGATACGCACTGATTTAATGGGCTCCCTCAGTTCTACTTGCCGAAGACATGATATGCATGAATTAATACCTTTCCGGTTTTCAACCCAGATATGACCAGAAGCTCATCTGCGCATCGACCTTACGACCACACCGGGAATGATGGCGTAGTATATATTCATTGGAATTTAAGGAAATAATTAAGTATAAGAAGTGTAAGGTTTCTGCTAGAATCAGAATCACGCTGGAAATAAAGGCAAGATAGATATGAACAAATTAAGATACGAAGGTCGGTTCCCACTTATTTATTCCACAGAAACAGGCAAAGATAGCGCACCATCAATGTCCGTAATTATTCGCACAGTAACATCCATTAGCGATTCATTTTCTCGCTCGTAATTTAGTTATAAACCTACTTTTTTTTCTCTCTCCCAGCACTGATGACAGTGTCGTTTCCAGGAAAATGTCCCCGTAGACAAGTTTTCTTCGACCATAATTGTCACTTTCACCCTCGTAGTACTTCCGCAAATTTTGAAAGATTTGTTTTCGGCGGTCTTTCTGTTCTTGTGTGGATCTTCCGTGGGATCTATCCGGCACAAAATGTACGTGACCTCAACGCTGCAATCATAGTTACCAAAGCGTTGAACATTCAGCTCTGTACACAATATCCTGTTTCCATTCTGTTGATTTGTACAAATGGTCATCACTATCGCCATTGCCGAAGAACATTATACACAGTTTTGACTGTACTCACGTCTACTTTTTGGTTTCTGTAAACGTCATACAAGCTTCAGGTACATTTTTTCCACATGAAGGAATTCACTGATACACTTCTGAAAATACACGTTTTCCTAACAGATGCTATTTTGCTAGACTTATTCAAAATGTGGCTTATTGGAAGGAAGAATTCTACCCATACTGCTATATATGTCGTGGGCAAAAAGAGGCAGTATTTTCGGAACGAATATTCGCTATTGTGGATCAAGTAGCAGGGTAAACTGATTTTTCTTGCTCTGGGTGGTAATCAGTCGAGGGGTATGAAACTCTGAATTCAAAATCACCACTGTTTTGCCGGTGCAAGGGTCTCGTGCTCCCCAATCTATGATATGGAGTCCCTCGAATCTATAAGACGCCCCCCCCACTTTACTACATCTCAATTTTCATAAGGTAGTATTCATATAAAATATAAATTTTATTGTAACCTAATTATGTACAATAATGGACCATATGCAGTATAGATTAACAATTCAATTAGAAAAATTGAAAATAAATACAATGTATCTAAATGCAAATTAGAGACATATCGTAATAGATCATTCCATCTTAAATAATTAGAGATATGTCGTAATAGATCATTTCATCTTAAATAAATCAACAATATTTTGCGTCAATTTTTAACATCAACTTGAGATTTTTCAAGTGAAAAAGTTGAATAATTTTAACTAATTCAACATTATGAATAAGATAGGGAATTTTATATAGTGTCTTTTCGAGACTTAGTATGACCAAAACAAATTCATAGATTTGGACGAACAAAAATAAACACCTCAGAATGACGTTAAAATCTGCGAAAATGTTTCACCCTTTAATAGTCTTTTGTGCTTAGGTTAATTTGTAACATATATAAATGTAGGTAGAAAAAAAGCAAATGTTGATAAGATAGAGAGATTCACAAATGACTGCCCGAGGAATCCAATCAGGCTTGCCTCATTCCCCGGTCGTGGGATTCTGGGATAGTACGCACCGGTCCTGCGGTTACCGGTTAAGTTAGGCTCGTTTGCGATCAACGTATGCGAGAGCAAACTGATGACAAACCAGGGTAGACGGGATGCTTTAACAATTAATGACAACCAATAATCGAGTGTCGTAAACCTTGACTATGCGATTCCGGATGGTAGCAGCAACCGAAAAACCAAAATCGAAAGAAACTGTTATACTCCCTCCGTTCCGAAATAGTTGTTCCAAAATAATTGTTCCAGTAGATAAAAAAAACACCAGAAAGAACAAAAAATATCATTTATTTCCATACTCAACAGTAAATAAGTAATATTAATGATTTGTCATATAAGTGTGAAATATATCGAAACTGATATACAGAAACAGTTAAATTAATAACAAAAATAACTGGGGAAGGTTTACTTTAACAAAAGCAGTTTCTGTTGCAACTCGTCAGAAATAGAAATGGATACTTAAAGTTTTCCTTCTCTTTCAAGCTTCTCTTTAGACATGTGCCGGAGTTTATAGTTGTTATCGCCGTCAACTAAAATAACTTGTTCCATTGCTAACTGCAAACTTAGAAAAGTATTGTTAAGCTTCGACTTCTGAAGTTTATTGAAGCTTTCTTCCACTGCTTCAATGAGCTGATCAACATTATTTGGAGATTGCTGGTGCTGAATTGATTGAATTGCATTAAAATAACCCAGATCAAGGACATTGAGATCAGGACTATTTAGAGGCTGGCAAACTAATTCAATTTGCAAACCCAGATGTTCTGCAGCTAAGTTTAATTCATCTGCAACCTGTTTTATTGCACCACGCTTCAGGACACGATCTGTGGATCTTTCCAGCTGTGCTTGCAACACAGCACTACGTTCATTATTTGTCAATTCGTGCTTCTTGCAATTTCGTTTAGCATTTCTGTCAATTGGCTTCTCTTCTCCCATCATAATCTCTTGCCAGCGGGTGGTCTAAAAAAAATACAATTTTAATGTGGTGAAAAAGTGATATAATTTGCGCTTCAAATTATTCTACCTGAATAAGCTAATATAAATACTTGAGGAACATCAATGCTAACCTGTTAATGTAAACGGCAAACAATTCGACTAAGAATTAGTATATTCCACATGAGATTTCCGGCTATGGAACAACTATTTCGGAACAGAGGGAGTATATTTTTTCATATATATAGAGGGTTCGATGGATAAATCGTCATCTAAATTACGCAAAAACGAAAATAACTCCGACATCTCATTTTAACAGATATATTTAACAAAATTATACAAAAATATCTTGAAATACTAAAGACTAATTTTATTCAATAATATCGCCATTGGCTTCAACCACGACCTCCAAACGACTTCGAAATTTACTGCATCCCATCTGGGCGGTCTTATTGTTTAAGTTGGTGAATGATGCCACAATCCTTACCTTCAGCTCATCTTTGGCGTTACATGGAGTTCTGTCGGTCGCTCGCGCCCTACACATAATGATCAAAGGGATTACAGTCTGACCAGATGTAAGAGATGATGTGATCGCAGAAATTGTCTGACAATCATGACTGGGTACTCCTGCTTGTGTGGCATGGTGCAGAGTCCTATTGCTAGACATAGTTTCTTCCAGCAGCCACCCTCTTGACCCAGGGCAGCACTAACTCCTCAGCGCAGTTGACGTAGGCCTCCGTGTTGATTCCTGAGGCCCTCACCAACAAATTATTTTCTTATCTGAACGATCAGAGTGAGTGTTCCGAGTTGACGTACCTTCGTAATCACTATTAGACTCATCCAACTCATTCCGAATCCTCTGCATTGTCTTCAGATTGACACTCATACACTCCGAAATGATCGTATTGGAGTTTCCGGCGTGAATGCCAAGCAGTACAACATGCCGTTTCCAAATTACTGGCGGAGTGAATTGCGTCATGGTGGTTTTTTTCTAACAAACGTTGGCCAACTGACCCTACTAACTGTACAGTCGACAAAATCAAAACCAAACAACGCGCAGGCGCGAAATTAAAAATATAAAGTGGAGACAATTTACCCATCGCGCCTGTATATATATATATAAAACAATGCGTAAAAATGAAAAATATTTTCTTTACCGTCTCATAAGAATAAAATCTACGTTGCATTAACATGATTAACCGTAAGCACATGGATGCTTGATTTTCATTATATATTGAAATATGTTTCATTGAATATGTTCATATGGACTTGTGTCCTTGTTTTGGTGTGCTATAAAACAAGCACAAAAGTCCATATAAACTTATGTGCACAAAACCATGGTTATATATATTATAGACATTTTTGATATGTTTAACGTTCTTTTTATAGATACAAGTATTTAAGCAAATGCTCTGTTTATAATAAACAGTATTAAATAACATTTACCGGCCTGAATGTCCGAGAAATTTTCATAGAAAATTTTCGTTCTCCGATAGGAATCGAACCTGTATCCTATACGGAACCGTCATTCCGCGTGACGTGCCTTAACCGTTCGGCCACAGAGAAGCGTCTGGCTAGCAAGGTCGATTTTACTATCTTGCTAACCAGACGCTTCTCTGTGGACGAAAGGTTGACGGTTCCGTATAGGATACAGGTTCGATTCCTGTCGGAGAACGAAAATTTTCTATGAAAATTTCTCGGACATTCAGGCCGGTAAATGTTATTTAATACTGTTTATTATAAACAGAGCATTTGCTTAAATACTTGTATCTATAAAAAGAACGTTAAACATATAAAAAATGTCTTTAATAAATTGTCGGACTATGTCCAATTCAATATATATATATATATATATATATATATATATATATATATATATATATATATATATATATAATTCATTTATTTAAAAGTATGTCCAGAAAAAGAAAAATATTAAATTAAGTTTATTAAAAAAATATATTTTGAATATTACTCGCTTTTTTTTTGTCTTTCCAGACTTTGAATTATAGCACTTTGTGTCCTCTACATGTTTCGACTGACCTTTTTAACAACCTGATGAATATCCATCAAAGTTCACAAATTAAAAAGCCTTGATAAACCAATGACATCTTTGCTCTTGTATATAAACTCGTGCAACAAAATAAATCCTACATTTGCCATGATAAAGTCCGTCAAGAGTACGAAACTTGTCAACTAAGAATAGTTTTTCCTCTTGTTGTTTGATTCATTTTATTCCTTTAAAGATACACCGTATGTGAAACACACACGCACACACACATATATATATATTGGTAGAAAGAGAGAGAGATAGATAGATAGATAGATAGAGAGAGAGAGAGAGAGAGAGAGTGTGTGTGTGTGTGTGTGTGTGTGTGAGAGAGAAAGCAAAATAAATTGCGATAGAGAGATAAGACAGAAATAAGTCTTTCAAGACAAAAAGATTCTTTCTACTTAAAATCTGTGAAATATTGCCAATGTCACGATCTTTAAGGCAAACCTGCGTAAACAAATGAAAACATTGCTTAAATGTTGTGGACTTATTTATTTAGTCGGAACGGAAGACATCTAAGTGTTGCGTTTATTTATTTTAGCGGAATTGCGTATTGGGAATATGAAATGGTTAGAAAAACAGAACTGACGAATCGAGTTCGAATTCTGACTGGCCATTTATGTTAGAAATGGTTCGATCTTGCACACCCACGCCGCACTCTGATATTTCAAGAAATATTTATGATAGAGTTGCATTCAATGCTGAGTAAGATTTCGAACAGTCGTAAGAGAGCATGGTTCTCAGATCTTTGCTTGGCAGTTTGGTACTCACTTGGCGGCCAAATCCGTATGATCACGTGGTACAATTATACCTTCCATAATTAATACCCGAAGATTTACGATACCACCAAGCCAAGTAAAAAAACAAGAATAAAAATTAATAGGTAAGCGCAGATTTATAAACAAAGCATCTATTTTGCCATTTAAGCGTTAATTAATGTATACACATACATATATATGTATGTATGCATATATATATATATATATATATATATATATATATATATATATATATATATATATATATATATATATATATATATATATATACCCTGCTTTACAATTTGTCTTCTTTTCTCTTCCTGTCTACAAATTATTTAAGAGGTCAAATTGTTGTCTGGACTGTTGACTGAGTACAATTGAACTTAAGAAATTATTAAAGATGATTTAAAAACAACCTTATCCCTACTTCTGTTTCCAAAATAGACCATTCAAGCCCCCCCTCCTACCACCTCTGTAACCTTATATCAATCTAAAACTATCCCCCAAAAACTTGTATTAAAAATAAAAGAAAGCAAATTCCTTTGTAACCAGAGATGTGGCCTGAAAAACCAGAAAAAAAATTTTCTGGAGAAATAAATTATAGTCATGGAACCTTAAAGTTGTCTCATTGTTAATTATTTAATAAATAATTGCTCTGGTGTTACATCGAGCTCTCTGGATTACATCATTTTTGGAATGATCCACACGGATTACCCTACCCTTCAATACCTTATTCTCTCTCTCTCTCTCTCTCTCTCTCTCTCTCTCTCTCTATATATATATATATATATATATATATATCTATATATATATATATATATATATATATATATATATATATATATATATATATATATATATATCGCACATATAGTGCTGGTATTAATAAAACAGTACTTGATGTAATAAAACAGAGCTATTAAGTATATATTAATAAACAGCGACGGATAATATATATATATATATATATATATATATATATATATATATATATATATATATATATATATATATATATATATATATATATATATATATATATATATATAAAAGTTTTGTTAAAAACGACTGACAAGGCACGGTGTTTCGGTTTTTATTCAATTATTCTTGAGTTCTTATAATTATTTTCTGGACATAATTTAATAAATTATATGAAATTTGTCCGAATGTTCTGTATGTCCAAGTATTTTCGGCTATACTTATCATTATCAAGGATGATTTTTATTTTACTTTTAACTGAACGTATGGATTTTTTTATGGATGTATCTAGAGTTGAAGGAACGTTTTATTTTCCAAACACGGTCAGCACATTGTAGCCGTACTCATAGTTGATGCTATTGAGCGTTGGCTTTTTCCTTTTTATTAATAATGCTTCCATTATTTTTAGCTTTTTTTTTTTTTACATGTGGATGAGGCTGTTATATTTGTATTGTCCACGAGTCTGTTGCAGATGGAGTTTAGACATAAAGAATATTCGCACAATTGCTACATAATTTGTGTCCAGAAAAGAAATTAATTATAAGAACACAAGAAAAAATTAAGTAAAAACTTTAACGTCAGTACCTTGCCAGTCGTTTTTAACGAAACTTGTATGAAAGAAGGATTGTTGCCTGCGTACAATATATATATATATATATATATATATATATATATATATATATATATACCCAAGTTTAGGATTGGTATATACGGAGTGAATTCCAATAACCAACAATTACTACTCTTTAAAGAGTGCTCTTTAAAGAATAGTAATTGTTGGTTATTGGAATTCACTCCGTATATACCAATCCTAAACTTGGATATTAGCTCCTATTACTGTCGAGCACTATCTATTATATTCTTATAATATGGATAAAATCGATTTCGAATTATCACTCAAATACATTCCCACCACAAAGATTTCTAAATAGGTAATTTTTAATTTTTTACTTTTAATTTTAATTTCAAATTTTATAAATCTTTTAATATCTATGATAACCTTGCTTAGTTGTCAAATTTTTCGAATCATCCTATACTTGTATTTTGATTGGTCATTCTAGCTTATGTAACAGCGTTTACTCCTATGTAAGGATCGTTAATTAATTTGAAACTTTTAAAACCATTTAGTCTATATTCTATAACATCACTTGACAAGACACCAGAAGTGTTGAAACAAAATGGCTATTTTTGTCGTGATTTTATAACATATTTATGTTGTAATATTCAAATAAATAATTATATATATATATATATATATATATATATATATATATATATATATATATATATTTATATATATATATATATATATATATATATATATATATATATGATGAAAAATATGGAAAAGACAAAACAAAATCCGAATATGCAAGTTTACTGTTTTAATGTTGTTTTACTGTCGACGTCAGACGTTTCGGTCTAGTAGACCATCTTCAGGACATGGTTATTAGAAACATACTTAGGATTAGACGATATTTAAGTCAACATGAAAAGACGATAGACACAAGACTAGTCAGAAACAGAACAACTGAAAATCTAAAGTCAGCGTTGCTTTTTCTTTAGGATTCAGTCAGGTTGGCGTCACGTTGACGCCACGTTGGGCGGATCTACATCCACATATTTGCTTACATATATATATATATATATATATATATATATATATATAGGGTGACCCCAAAAAACGGGAACTTTTTAACAATCCAATAAAACCAAGAGTGATGGAAGAAAAATATTTAATTCATAGTAATTGAAACCTTAAAACATGCCATTTAAGAAACAATGATGGAATTTTCATTTTTTTAAAAATTACGTCCTGTAGATGGCGTCCTCCTGTACGAATGCATTCTTGAAATCCGCTGTTGAGATCCCTCATTGACTGCTGCAACATCTCAGCTGGGATACTGTGAATTTCATTCTCGTTACTAAAATGGCGAATACGAGAGAGAGAGAGAGAGGCGTTAAAATTCCCTTCCTTTCTGCCTTGCGACGGTAAGATATCTGATTTATGTCAAATCAGTCGGGTTTCAGCTTCGGCTTGAAGCAATTGGACGTCTAACCGGTGTGAGGAGCAGTGATACAGCGAAAACACTCTCTCTGTGGATGGCTATATATATATATATATATATATATATATATATATATATATATATATATATATATATATATATATGAAAGAAAACAAAAATCCAATATTCCAACCTAAAACTCTTATCCAGTCCCAAATAAAAAACGACAATAGAAAAAAGGCCTAAAAGCAAGCACCTACTCAGTTTTTGACACTGAGAGAGGAAAAAGAGAAAAAGGAAATAATAGGAATAAGGAGAGTGTATAAGGAGACAAGAAATTCAAGAAAAGGGGAAATAACCACAACATTTGACAAGCCTAAACATACACACACATACATATTCGGAGCGCCATTAATTATACTAACGTTGTTTGACAAGTCGAATGTATGCGAAATCTGATTAATCGATCAAAATCAAACAACACAAATAAAAATACCATTTTTTCCATTTTTCTCCATATCTCATTCTCTGATGAAGCTATAATAAAAGTGAAACGCGTTAGATTGGTGAATGTTTCCTATTTGTTCTTTATCTTATCGTGTCGGATTCTGATCCATATTTGATCTGCATTTGATCCCAGCATACACACACACACACATACACACACACACACACACACACACACACACACACACACACACACACACACATATATATATATATATATATATATATATATCAAGTATGTGGTGCGGTTTCAATTTATAATACGCAAATCATTCATACGAAAAGCAGATAATGAAGTTAATGATATGGCAAGAATTACTCTCGCAAACAATTTTTAATAATAAAATACATCAACCTCGTATACGTTAATGAATGGTATGATCCTTGTTTATAAATTCCGGTTTTATCAGGTCTTTTTTTTACTACTAGTTTAGCTTTCAATCGTTTCATACGATCATCTTCAGGTAGGGGAATTTTGTAAGTTTTTTACATCCAGGTAATAACAGGACATCGAAAGGTAAAGTGTAATCCGAAAGAGGTGTTTTTTAGAAATGTGATATTGTTAACTGTAAGAATACTTTCGGAGCGTGCAGTCACGACGCTGAGGTTGAATTCTTTTTAAATTTTAAAATTGTGCGTTCTTGTACTAATATAGTACTATGAGATTTTTTTTTTGTAAAAGTAGGCTTTTTTTAGTAAAGGTGGCATGAACTAAATTGTTCAATAACTAGAATAATGTCAGAGTTATTATCAGGAATTCGCACGTCGGATCAGTTATTTTAATATGTATTTTATTATTAAAAATTGTTTGCGAGAGTGATTCTTGCCATATCATTAACTTCATTATCTGCTTTTCGTATGAATGATTTGCGTATATATATATATATATATATATATATATATATATATATATATATATATTGTGTATATTTATACCAATGGCTTCCCATATTTAATATTTCTCGTTTTCACTCTCGCGTGGTCATGTGTGACGTCACGAGCTGCGATGCAATTTTCGCTTCCGCGTCTCGTATACACGAATTTGTCGTTGCTTTGAAATTTTTCATGCAACAAAAACAGACTATCATTATTGTTTCGTCCGTGTATTGGTTGACATATTGAAATGTAATTGTCATCTTTGATAATGGCTTATGTAAGCCGGAAGCTTAGATAGGATTTAAACATGTATCAATATGGTGATTTCCTTTCGTCTTTCAATGATAATGTTATTAAGCTTATCAGACAATATGAAAGGAACTTACTTAAAATAAATAGACACAACTTGTCTATATTATTTAATGAAACATGCATCAATATATATATATGTTGTAACCTAGAGAAGGCTACTGAATAGAATAATCAAAAGGTAATGACGATAATACTTAGGACAAGAACAACACATATAAGATTCGCCAGCGGCGCGTAGAAGTAGTCAACTGCTAAGAAGTGAGTCAAGTGAATCGCCAGCTGCAGTCGGATGTGGCACAAGGCCGAATTTAATGTAGACTTGGTCAAAAATTCCCCGTAGATCCCGTGTAAAACGGGGTCGGGTAGCCGTTTCCCAAGACGAGACTCTGCCCTTCGACATAGCCTCGTCTGGGGATCCTCTCTGCCCGGACGAATCTCCAACTGCAGACCAACATACAGTATTTACTACTGTATTTATCTGAATTGGTATATACCCATTATCATCCGTAGGTATGCTACAACAATATATATATATATATATATCTATATATATATATATATATATGTGTGTGTGTGTGTGTGTGTGTGTGTGTGTGTGTGTGTGTGTGTGCGCAGCATATCTTCATTCAAACATGTTTCACTGAATAATATAGACATATTGTGTTTAGTTATTTTTTTACTGATCCTTTCCAGTTGTCTAATCAGTTCCTTGATGTCGAGATGAAATTCTTCAAGGATGGTGCCGTTTTTCTTTTTAATCCGAGTACTATCGACCTTTTCTAAGATCTTCTTCAGGGTAAATTACAAAGACAAACATTCTTTTGTAACTGCAATAAAATATGCATTCCGTTGTCATAGTGATTTTCAAAACACGCGCGAAACCGACTTGAGTAATGGAAAGGTTGAATATAAAAATGCGTAGACACAATATGTATTATTCAATGGAACACACACACACACACACACACACACACACACACACACACACACACACACACACACACAGAGGCAGACACACACACATACACATACATATATATAATAAAAATCAAGCATCTAGGTGCTTAGCATCGTTATCATATTTTGTTATGACACGTTAAAGATTTTTTTTATTTTTGCAAATTATGTTACAGATATACAGTTTGCGATGGGCAAATTGTTGCCATTTTAGATATTTAATTTCGCGCATGCGCATTTTTTATTTTTGACTTTGTCGACTGCACTAGTTTGTTAGAAAAAGAGCACCATGACTCTATTCACTCAGCCAGTAATTTGGAATTGACATGCTGTACTGTTTGGCATTCGCACCGGAAGCTCCGCTACGAACAAATCAGAGTGTTTGAGGGTCAATCTGAGGACAGTGCAAAGGATTCGGTAAGAGTTGGATGAGTCTAATAGTGATTACTAGAAGGTACGTCAGCTCAGAAAACTCACTCTGGTCGTTCTGATAAGAAAAGGACTTCCGAATTTGTTGGTGAGAGCCTCGGACTCAATACGGAGTCATACATCAAGTACCTTGTGAAGAGAGTAGCTGCTGGAATAGGGTCAAGAGGGTGGTTGCAGGAAGGCTCTATGTCTGATAGCAGCACTTTGCACCATGACACACAAGCAGGATAACACAGTCATGGTTGTCAGTCAATTTGTGCGACCACATAACTCCACCAAACTGCAACCCCTTTAATTTATTATGTGAGTAAACAACGAGACCATCCAGAAGAGTTGCAGGTGATTCCAGGTCACCTGGAGGCCGTGGTAGAAGACAATGGCGATTTTATTGAGTAAGTTTACACTTTAGTATTTCAAGATATTTTTGTTTACTTTTGGTAAATATAATTGTTAAAATGAGATGTCAGTGCTATTTTCATTTTTGTGTCATTTAGACAACAATTTATCCACCGCACTCTGAATATATATATACAATTTATCCACCGCACATACATATATATATATATATATATATATATATATATATATATATATATATATATATATATATATATGTATGTATGTATGTGTGTGTGTGTCTGTCTGCGTGTGTATTATAATCCATTTTTATATTTTAAACAACAGGGTAGACTGGGTTCTTTAGCTTTGCTTGGGGCCAGTATAGAAGAAGGAAAACGTCTAAACTGTTGTGAAAGCCAAGGAAAAGCACTCCACAATCTCTCCCAAGAGGCACATGGCATATATATATATATATATATATATATATATATATATATATATATATATATAATGTGTGTGAGTTTGTATGTGTGTGTGAGATATAAAGAGAGAGAGGGGGACAGACAGAGTTAGATAAAAGAAACCTTGGAGAATATAAATGATCTACTCCACGTGCTACTTCATTTTCACCCCATTTACTGCTCATCGGGCTGTAGACAGGTTGTATATATTTCCCATCAATGATGTCCAAAGTGCAGAGTCTGTTATGGAAATTTACTTCACGAACCCAAATGTATTCTTCAGTCAGTTACAATACTCCACTGAATAGTTGGATCTATATTTTATCTTTTCTTTCACAAACCAAACATACCTGATAAATATTCAGTGTCACTTGACATACCGTAAACCCTATATCTATCTTAGCAGAGATGCCGCCAAATTTTAACTATTGCTTTGAAAACAATGTTGTTAGTTTGACATTGTCTAGCAAGTTGGCAATTTTTCATTTTTTTTCTTACAATTGCAGTTATATACACATCCTCTTTACAATCCACGGTTTTTCTATTAGGCCCTTTTATGATTCTTTACTACTATAATTCAATTTTCCAGTATTGTTATTAAAAAAATTGTACAATCCTTTGTCAGAAAATGCTTATTTAATATGTCGAAAACAATTTTTTTAACGATGTTTGTTTTCACTTGAAAACCGGATTATTTTTCTTTAATGTACTTTATTTTACGTTGTAACTACTTGAGTTTCTTCAAAATAGTATTATGTCTCTCCTGTTCAAATGTCAACTGATAATCTTTAATTTTCGTCAAATATGTTTGCAATGATAACTTGTATGCAATTCCTCTTTGTATCTCTCTTCGATGAAGTAGTTTGACTTTATGTTGCGATATTTCAACTCGTTGTTCAATTTCAACTATGGTTTGACTGTTACGTACTCAAGATAGATTTTTTTCAACAGGTACTCGACGGTTTTCAATGTTTTCATCTCCAGTTTCTAAGCACAGTTCTTTAATCATTTAATCAGCTTTTCTCTATTAAAGCAATTATTTTTTCCTTTACTGCCTTCAATCGCCATCAACCCGTTGTCGCTAGACCATTGTCATCTTTGTCCACTACTATATCTAGTAAAAATAACCCGACAAGATTGCTTCAAAATTGTCGTTATCCAATTCCTTCTTCGGCTTTGTTATTATAATATAATATTGACTTTCGACAGTGCTTAATTATGTTAATCTGATCTTCTGATACAACCATATATTCTCTGGCGAGGTCGTTAATTTGTTTGTCTGTGACACGTTTTCTCTCCAATGTTTGTATGCTCAATTGGGTAAAGGGGAAATATGCAAGTCTGGAGTAGAGAAAAATTGAAATGTATAAAAAAATGCAAATTGATTATCAATTTACCTTGGGAAAGATAAAATCGATCATTGAAAGATATACCGATATATCTCACCCTACGTCGCTAATTGGTTTCAGAGGTCACGACTTAGGTCGAAAAACGACTTAAGTGTAAGTAACCACTATAAACCGCAAATAAATACACTCCATTGCCGATTACAGTATTTATGATATGTACGTACAGTATTCAGAATGAAATAAACTCATAAACTCGTGTAAAAACGACCTAAGACGAGTTTTATTTTTCCATATAATGTTTAAGAAAAACCGACGTATCTTCGAAAATGACATAACTCGAAACGACTTAAGCCGAGGTATTACTGTAAGTGAATTTTCTGTAGGCTGTTAGTTTTTTGTTCTATTTTGTTTAGCGGCATATCAAACTATTATAGGCTTAGCAGGGTGAAGCCTAGGGCCTCAAAATCTAAGGGGCTTCCAGCCGAGGTGTATAATATTTTTGACACTGTTATAAGGCTTTCTTAAACATGCTGTCAAAACGCATTGTAAACTCTAAACAATCCTTCAGTAATTTTCCTTACATTTCATTTGAGAATAATAATATCATAAACCGATAATCGATACGAGCATTGATTTCTTTATAGATTCTTTTCATTTTAACATTCATGACTTTTTTCAATCACATACTGTATACTGTATTTCATGGCATCATATGTCCTTTAAAGGAGGAATTGTCAACTGTGGAATTTTAAACCGTTGTCATCATCATCGGTTTTACTCAAATTATTTAATTTAACGTTTTTCCATTTTCCTCTACTCGTGATAATGGGGGATTTAGAGGGGGCCTCACAAGTGGAATACCCTAGGGCCTCTTTTCATCTAAATCCGCTCCTGTCTATGGCTTATTTAATGCCGAAATACAAATATTTCGAACACACTTTTATGGCTTTAATTTTCAGATAAAATGTATTGTTAGTCATTTTGCGATAAAATTTATTGTTGGTAATTCTGCTTTAAAAATTTATTGTTGTTAATTCTGCTTTAAAAATTTATTGTTGTTAATTCTGCTTCAAAAATTTATTGTTGTTAATTCTGCTTTAAAAATTTATTGTTGGTAATTCTGCTTTAAAAATTTATTGTTGATAATTCTGCTTTAAAAATTTATTGTTGGTAATTCTGCTTTAAAACTTTATTGTTGGTAATTCTGGTTTAAAAATTTATTGTTGTTAATCCTGGTTTAAAACTTTATTGTTGGTAATTCTGCTTTAAAAATTTATTGTTGGTAATTCTGCTTTAAAAATTTATTGTTGGTAATTCTGCTTTAAAAATTTATTGTTGGTAATTCTGGTTTAAAAATTTACTGTTGTTAATTCTGCTTTAAAAATTTATTGTTGGTAATTCTGCTTTAAAAATTTATTGTTGGTAATTCTGCTTTAAAAATTTATTGTTGATAATTCTGCTTTAAAAATTTATTGTTGGTAATTCTGCTTTAAAACTTTATTGTTGGTAATTCTGGTTTAAAAATTTATTGTTGTTAATCCTGGTTTAAAACTTTATTGTTGGTAATTCTGCTTTAAAAATTTATTGTTGGTAATTCTGCTTTAAAAATGTATTGTTGGTAATTCTGCTTTAAAAATTTATTGTTGGTAATTCTGCTTTAAAAATTTATTGTTGTTAATTCTGCTTTAAAAATTTATTGTTGGTAATTCTGCTTTAAAAATTTATTGTTGGTAATTCTGCTTTAAAAAATTATTGTTGGTAATTCTGCTTTAAAAATTTATTGTTGGTAATTCTGCTTTAAAAATTTATTGTTGGTAATTCTGCTTTAAAAATTTATTGTTGGTAATTCTGCTTTAAAAATTTATTGTTGGTAATTCTGCTTTAAAAATTTATTGTTGTTAATTCTGCTTTAAAAATTTATTGTTGGTAATTCTGCTTTAAAACTTTATTGTTGGTAATTCTGCTTTAAAAAATTATTGTTGGTAATTCTGCTTTAAAAATTTATTGTTGGTAATTCTGCTTTAAAAATTTATTGTTGGTAATTCTGCTTTAAAAATTTATTGTTGGTAATTCTGCTTTAAAAATTTATTGTTGGTAATTCTGCTTTAAAAATTTATTGTTGTTAATCCTGGTTTAAAACTGTATTGTTGGTAATTCTGCTTTAAAACTTTATTGTTGGTAATTCTGCTTTAAAAATTTATTGTTGGTAATTCTGCTTTAAAAATTTATTGTTGGTAATTCTGCTTTAAAACTTTATTGTTGGTAATTCTGCTTTAAAAAATTATTGTTGGTAATTCTGCTTTAAAAATTTATTGTTGGTAATTCTGCTTTAAAAATTTATTGTTGGTAATTCTGCTTTAAAAATTTATTGTTGGTAATTCTGCTTTAAAAATTTATTGTTGGTAATTCTGCTTTAAAAATTTATTGTTGTTAATCCTGGTTTAAAACTGTATTGTTGGTAATTCTGCTTTAAAACTTTATTGTTGGTAATTCTGCTTTAAAAATTTATTGTTGGTAATTCTGCTTTAAAAATTTATTGTTGGTAATTCTGCTTTAAAAATTTATTGTTGGTAATTCTGCTTTAAAAATTTATTGTTGTTAATCCTGGTTTAAAAATTTATTGTTGTTAATCCTGGTTTAAAACTTTATTGTTGGTAATTCTGCTTTAAAACTTTATTGTTGGTAATTCTGCTTTAAAACTTTATTGTTGTTAATTCTGCTTTAAACATTTATTGTTGTTAATTCCGCTTTAAAAATTTATTGTTGGTAATTCCGCTTTAAAAATTTATTGTTGAAAATTCTGCTTTAAAAATTTATTGTTGTTAATTCTGCTTTAAAAATTTATTGTTGTTAATCCTGGTTTAAAACTTTATTGTTGGTAATTCTGCTTTAAAAATTTATTGTAGGTAACTCTGCTTTAAAAAATTATTGTTGGTAATTCTGCTTTAAAAATTTATTGTTGTTAATTCTGCTTTAAAAATTTATTGTTGGTAATTCTGGTTTAAAAATTTATTGTTGTTAATCCTGGTTTAAAAATTTATTGTTGTTAATTCTGCTTTAAAACTTTATTGTTGGTAATTCTGCTTTAAAAATTTATTGTTGGTAATTCTGCTTTAAAAATTTATTGTTGACAATTCTACTTTAAAAATTTATTGTTGACAATTCTACTACAAAAAGGTATCATTGGGAACTATTTTACTATAAAAATATATTGCTGGTATTTTTACTCTAAAAATGCATTTTTATACTTTCATCGTGTTTGGAGGTTCACTATTTACCCATAGCTGGGGCCCTAACAGGTCCGGGTCAAGGTGGACCTGAGAACAACAACAATTAAGAGGTGGCTCCACACTCGTCAAAAACTCCAATCTCCTGATCAGAGGCCTTGCTGCCAGATGTAGTTTATCGTCATACCCAAGGCGATGTAAGCTGTGAAATTAATAAATGCTGAAAATTGTTCACTAATTATTCCACTCGTCAATTACAATGTTGGTCAGCATTCTGTTGATTCTCCCGCTGGAGAAACTTTTCGGGCAGGCACAACGAATTAATAAAGTCAATATCTATGTTTCCTAACGATAGTACGTCCATATGAATAGAGGCTCATTAGGGAACGCTTTATTAGAATGCCATAAATTGAGGCCAGTACGCTTATCGGCAAATTTATATATATTTTTTTTATTACTCCATTAAAACACTGTCAACAGTTAGCAGTACAATGGAGGGAATATTACTTTTAATGACACTTCATGATGGTGAGATGAGAATTATAGAAACAAAGAAAATCTATTGCAAATGTAGATCAGTGCTTGCAACGCGGGCTGAGTTCATCAGAATTCTCTCTTCAGTAATTTGTTACCGATACTCATTAATCTGGCAGGATTAAATTAATACTTTCATTTTCCCCGACCGTAATGGTGTTTATTTCTCCGTGACAATTATTTTGTTCCACCTTTATCAAACGCGCGACCACACACACACACACACACACACACACACGCACAAATATATATATATATATATATATATATATATATATATATATATATATATATATATATATATATATATATATGTAAAATTTCTGATAGAGTATATCTGTAAAAGAACAATATGGATAAATAAGTTTTCCTTTTGTCTTTATTAATATAGGACGTAGGTGATCATGGCCCTCCACTTCTCCCTATCCCTTGTGGATCTCTACAGATTTTGTGTTTCTGCCAACTCCATCCGACCACGCTTCGCTATCCACCTGCCCAAGCCGGCCATGTCATGCGCTGCTTTCCCCTGTCGCTTTTTTCCTCTATTCGTCCTGTGAGTATCAGATTCTCCAGGCCCTCCTTTCTCATCACGTGTCCCATAAATCCAGCATCCTTCTGTAGAACCACATCTCCGCCACCTAGAGTCTCTTCTTCATCTTTGAGGGTACCATCTAACATTCGCTGCCGAACAGGAGGACAGATGTCACGTAGTTTCCCGGTACACTCTTCTTTGTCACCATAGAAATCCTCTTGTTTCGCAGTACTCTGCCCAGCTACTGGAATGCAAGGATGCATTCCAGTAGCCACTAAGGATAGCCACCCCAATCCGTCTTCGGATCTTAACGTCGCACCTACCGTCCTCCATCAGAAAAATTTCCAGATACTGAAACTTCCGCACATGTTTGATTTTAGTGTCCCCGACCTGCAAATTGCATTTTAGGCTCATCCTTTTACTGATGACTATGTATTCTGTTTTCTTGTAGTTTATGATTAGTCTTTTCTTCTCGCTCTCCCTTGCTACCTTCTTTAAGAGGTTTTGTAGTTTCTTTTCCGTGTCTTCTATCAGTACCGTGTCATCTGCACATCCTATGTTGGTAAGGTTGTGGCCGCCAATGATGAATCCTGGTAGGATCTCCAGTTCCTTCGGAATTACCTCGCTGTATAGGTTGAATAAGTCCGGCGAGAAGACACATCCTTGCCTTACGCCTCTTTCTATTTTCACTGAACTCATTCTCGACGCGAATGCATGCCGTTTGCTGCCAGTATAGGTTCTTGATTGTTCTGATATCTTTCCCGAATATATCAATGTTGCTGAGCAGTTCTAGCAGGTCCTTGTGGCGTCGTCTATAAAACATAGATACACATCCTTCTGCATCTGTATTGCTCTTTCAGATAACATTCTAATCATGACTATCGCGTTCCTTGTTCCGGTATCATTAACGAACCCGCACATTTTCTTGTCCTATCTCTGGCCCGACTCTGCTGCTCTATTCATCAGAATACGGATGATGAGTTTTGTGACGTGGCTCATTAGGCTGATTGTGCGGTGGAGCTCGCATTCGTTTGCGCCTGGCTTCTTAGGCAGTGCTATGAAAATAGATCTGCTGATATCCTCCGTTAGGTCCCCACAGTTGTAGATTTCATTTATTATTCCTGTGATCTTGTCTATACCGAATTCATCTAAGGCTGTCGTCATTTACTTTACGATTCCGTCTGGCCCTGACGCCTTGTTTCTGTTCAATTTGGCCAGTGCTGCTTCTACTTCGGTTTTTAGAATTTCAGGTCCGTCGCTAGTTCTGTGTATTGCTGGTTGTTCTCTTTCGTCGTGGAAGAGTTCGCCAATATACTCGTCCCAGCATTGAAGAATTTTTTCCTTCTCTAATATGAGTTTTCTGTCCTTTGATTTTAAGCAGCCTGTTGACGAGCATGTCTTCTGCCCTATTACTTGCCTTATTTGTATATCTCCTTTCTTGGCGGTACTCAATCTTTTTACTTCTGCACATTTTTTGTATAGCCACTCTTCTTCAGCCTGTCTGCATTTGGTCCTTATTTCATTGTGTGATTTTCTGTATACTGTTCCGTATCGTGGCAGAGTTTTCAGTTTCCTCTGCATCAAGTCGAAACAGCATTCATTAACTATATCTAAATCGCTATTTAAACCTAGTGCCCTATACTGGATTGTTCTGCATTCACTCTCTATAATTTGTGTTGTCTTTGTGGAAACATTGCCCTTCATTATGTCATAATGTATTTTGTTATACACCGTACCTATGAACACTAATAGGTATGTCCCAATGCTCATAAATATGTTGGACACTATTGTAAGTGGGGGTAATATGCTGTATAAGTAGTCCCCCACTGGCAGTGGTTTACCTACTTCATGCCGCTGGCGAGTATCGTATTTTGTTGATGTTATAAAGATTACCATTTCATTTCCAAATTCTATTTTGGTTATTCCTCATTCAATAACCCTTTCTAGGTTACAACAATTTTAACTCAGAATTTCAGTGTTCTTGTTGATATTTAAATGAAGACATTAAAATGACGCATCAAACATTATCAATACTCTATCCACACACACACACACACACACACACACACACACACACATATATATATATATATATACAAACACACGCACACACACATATATATATATATATACATATATCTATATATATTTACATATTTTAAGAAGCATGTGGACAATCATTCTTTAATCTCTCTCTCTCACTCTATTCGGACGAAGTGCATCTCCTGGTTCCACCAGTTCTGACATTCACGGCTAGGACCCGCCATGCCACTTACATAGTAGCAAAGCACCCACATTCCCTCCGTATTCCATCGAACAGCTTCTTTCCACGAAGCACTACCCTATGTGACAGACTCCCTAGAGGATATTTTCCCGATCACTACAATCTTAAACTGTTCAAGTCTAGAGTCAACCGTTATCTTCCTCTCCTATCCATATAAACTATCCCGCAACGTAACCCTCTACCTCGTGCCGGGCCTTGTAAAGAGTGAACATTACCGTAATAAATATGAGCAATCTTCTGATCAAGCATGAAATAGACTGTTGTCATTCGGCGACGAACTCTGTCTCCACATTGCCAATATTTACATGGACACTGAGTATTATTACACTAAAATATAGCATACATTCAAAGTATATTTTATCACATATATATATATATATATATATATATATATATATATATATATATATATATATATTTATATATATATAGTCAAAACTAATGAGCCAGACAAACCTACCAAGGTTTCACTTAGGCAGATCGTCAGGGTCAGCTGGCTAAATAGGCAAAAGAAAACGGCGTATTAGTGGGTATAGGTGTTTGAATATACTTCCTTGTTTTTTAAGCAGAGAAATTATGGGTGGGGCGCATTTTATTAATACTTTCGACTTTTAGGTCGGTAGATATTCATTTTCTTTTCTTTGTCTTTGGTCACGTGGCGTTGTCTTGGTTGTCGCCTATAAATACGCCGTTTGCTGTTGCCTCTTTAGCCAGCTGACCCTGACGATCTGCCTAAGTGAAACCTTGGTAGGTTTGTTTGATTCATTAGGTTTGACTAGGTCTGCTCTACGTTTGTATCGAGCTCTTTAGTTAGTTGTTTACTCGTATCGGGGTTTTTTCTTTGGGCCTTGAACCTGTATCTGTGCGATTATTTTCGACAGACTTTCATGTTCCTGGCTCTTTCTTTTTTAAAACTTTTTTTTCCCTTCGAGATTGATTTAACTATTGGTAAATCAAGAATTCGAAGGTTTTTCGACACGAGTATAGTTACCTATATATATATATATATATATATATATATATATATATATATATATATATATATATATATATATATATATATATATACTAATTTAATTTCAAATTAATTGAAACAACCACTTTAGTTTCCTTTCTTTCTTTCACCATGAGGTCAGTTTTACACCCACTGGAGTGACAGGGAAAAATCGATTTCTATTTTTCCTCAGAATCTATTTTCGGGGTGTTTGATGAAATTTGTTTGGCCTTGAAAAATATTGCGTCATCCGTGATTGTATCAGATTTTCATCACGCTCAGACACTACTGTCTCGATTGTCGATGAGTTGTCCTATGGCCATTGTCTGCGATGGACGTTACTCCAAGGAAGCGTATGGAAATTGTAACGCAGCACGAACACACGGGCAAGCCTTATCAGTGAGCCAATCAAAGTACTATAAACGCTCCTGATTTAAATCCAGTCGAGAATCTGTGTTCAATCTGCAAGGAACGACTTCGGGGAATGGACATACGAAGTCCTAACAATTGCACTGGGAAAAATACGAAAAAAATGTAAAAAATTCGTTTTGTTTCAATTAATTTGCACAAGGGCGTATATATGATAAAATATAGATTGAAATGTCTAGAGAGGAGAAACATATGAAATAAAAAAAAAGACACTTGGCCTAGTGCAGAGTTTCCCAACCGTTTTCAGACGCGGAACCCTTCTGGGTTCAGAAATTTTCGGGGCAACTCCAGATACTAATACTTTTATATGGTCGTAATATAAATATTTTCATATACTTTTATAAAAATAAGTACGTTCAAAAAGCAATTAACAAATAATACATATTGATATATATTTTAATAAAAATATGACTTTCTAAATGTTCATACTTCCCACAAGTAAGACGTGAAACAGAATTACAAACAATGTTAACATGAAATTTATTTCATACGTAATGAGAATTTTTTGGAACATTCAATGAGAACAATGCTTCTGTTTCATATTGTCAAATAATTTTTTAATGTTTGGATTTAGACGTGAGAGTTTGATTCTCAAGGCAGCAGCAGGATTAAGTCGACTTCGGTATTGAGGTTTTATGACAGTGTAATAGGAAAATCCACTTTCATATAAGTAGATTGGTGTTGTGTTTTTAACCGGAATGTATAGACACGAAAGTTATGCCAACGAGAGTCAATTAACAGCCAGAGCTTTTTCCAATATTGTGAGAAAATTAACTTTCAGATTTATGTGGCGTCATAGTACATAGATGATATCACAATCTCCTTTTCAATTCAGTAGTAGCATGATACAATTGTCATTCACTGATATACGATATAGAAAAAGTATTACAAGATACATCACAAAATTATAGAACAATCTAAATCTGTTGGTAACTATTTTTTTAGAAATTATTTACCATCCTTCATAATGTGTTATGTTAAACATTTATTACTCTGAATCTTTGTAACGGAACCCCAGACACACATTTTGCGGAACCCTTGGCTTCCTGGGAACCCACTTTGAGAACCTCAGACCTAGTGGATAAAAGCATTGGTCGGGTCCAGTCACTTGACCCAAAGAGCTGTGGGTTCAATACCTGGCTACTGCAATGGTGAACAAAACGTTGGAGAATTAAATTGAAGGGGGATAACTGAGACATGGCACGATAACAAGAGGCATGGCACGTGAAACTAGAACAATCTACCCCGGTGGACGAAATAAAGAGTTCAGTTCAAAATTCCAATTATGTGAAGAAGGCCGGCCGAAACGTCGTGAATATGACAATAACGATGAGGACAATAATCTGAACAATATAAATAATGTAAATAAATAAAAAAAGCACCTAGAAGTTTAACTTACAACTGAACCGCTAGACTACCCACAGAGATGATTTTAAAATAGTATTGAAGGCTTGATCACGTGTTCCTCTGACATGTCATTGCCAGCGGTTACGATTCTCATTCTAGGTTTTATATTCTAGCCTTATGCCAGACAAGGCATAGGGGTAGAATATAGAATCACCAGTAAATGCTTGCTCAATTTCCCTTATGTATTGTAGACTTATAACAGACAATGCTTACTTTAATAAATGCTTATATTGGGCGTCTACTATTCAATAATTTGTACATTAATCTCATAGACAATCACCAGTGATAGCTATTTGCTAATTATTCCTCATCTATGGTAGCCCTTTGGCACATGAATCTAATTATAGTGTTTCCTGAGATCACTTGCCATATAAATTAACAAATAAATTTCTGCCAGGCTAATTAATTTTACAAATAGTGGTTGAGGTGTAGAGAGTCATATTTGCGTAGGTTCCACAATTTTATCATGTTACGAGGTTGTTACCGGCCACTTAACAGTTTACCCCCTGCTATAGGTTAACTAATGGGATTTGTATCTGGAAAAAACATTGTTATTCTAAAAACATTGTTGATGCAATATTAACTCGCAAAATTTTAATATTCTTATATTTGGAAATAGGTGTTGGCTTGAAATGACACGTAAAGGGTTGATAAGCCGTAAAACAAATCAATACATCAATCAGCCAATCAATGTCCCTTTACTGATGGCAAGGTGATCAAATTTCAAATATAAATTGCTTGCCTATTTAAAATCCTACATTTATTAGAAAATATATTCCGTTTAAATACAGAAGTCATTTATTTGAACTATCAGTCATTTGTACTAGTTCACTTCGCTGATAGCAAGATGATCAAAATTTAAATTGATTGTACACTTAAAATAATACATATCTTAGAAAAATGTATTCGATCTACAGTAAAAAAAAAAATATTACCTTTAACAAAAGTTTTAACGAAAATATTTTCATGTCGTATTTGAATGAATATTTTAAATATTTTTCTTAAATAATTCCAGAAGATTTTTTAAAAGAATAAAATGAAAATATTGATATGATGTGATTTCTGCTGTTGAAGTAAATTTTCCTCTTCTGTTTGCGTCTCTGCCGATGATCGACAGTGTCTACAGGTGTCCATTTTGAAAGTGCGAAAAGACGCAAGTCCTCTATGGTAACTTTAATATTAAAAAAATATCAAAAATATCAAATTAAAAATGTCACTCATTCATTCCTTCTGCGTTGATCTTGAATTCAGAGATCAGACTTTTTCAGAAGGTATTTTGGTGAAGATGGAATAGCAGAATCGATTTGTAGAAACAGAATGAATTATCTATTTGTAACTTTAAAAAACATCTGTTTATTAATCTATTGTTATTGTTTGTACAAAATCTAACATTGCTCGAAATTTTGGAGGAAAAAAAATGGTTAAAGATGTCGAAATATTTCATGTGAAAATTATCCTTTTCAGATTTTTTTGACATTTTTGTTGTATGATTCAATTCTTATTTACATTTGGATCATCATTTCTTTTTAGCAAACTCTCATTCTGCAGCTTTGCAGATGAAATTTAAACATCGACCTGCATGCCAATGTTTTAACACATATTTATTCCACTTTCTCTCAACATGCAAGTTTTTTGTTTGTTTTGCTTTATTCACTGATAAAATAACACATAAAACGGGTGGATGCTTGACTGCAAGAACAGCCAGAAAAATGGTGGCGTTTACCACCGATAATTTTTTTTGTACTCGATTTCATCCCCTGCAGTTCAGTAAAGCAACTAAAACATAAGAGATTAGAGGGTGTTAAAGAAAAAACGTTATTAAGGAACGAAAACAATAAAAGAAGAGTAACCAGGAGGACAGTAGATAGTAATTGACATTGCATTTAAATATTTGAACATTAAAGTTGGCTGGAAAGCATGGAGTCGGAAGGGAGTTCCATAGGCGAGAAGTGCGAGAAAAGAAACTGTTAGCACAGAACTTATGGCCACATCTAGCCAGCTCAATGGTAAATTGATGAGATCACTACACTAGTCTAGTACTGAGCTTAAATTCGAAATTCTAGATACCGCAGTGAAGAGCACATCCGAGCCATTAAATTATTTATAGAAAAGACACAGAGAGGCAACCTTACGGCGGTGAGAGAGTGACTGAAACCAAGCTGCCAGATCATGACCAATAATATTGCTGATTCTTCTTTGGATTTTATCAAGGAACTCAAGGTAAATAGAAGAAGCACCGGACCACATATAACAACAATATTCTAAGCATGGACGAATGGTAGACATATAGATATGTATGATAGATTCTAGAGAGAAAAATTGTCTTGCACGAGACAGTGAACCAACTTTCTTATCAGCTGACCTAGCAATGGATTCAATATAGTCTTTCCACTTCATGTCAACTGAGAACGTTAGCCAGAGAAGGCGCAACGAGTCATTTTCCTGGAGGTTAGCATCAGCCATTCTAATGGATGGCAGAGAGTGGTCTCTAAGGTGATTAATGGAGAGAAGTTTAGTTTTGGAGATCTATTTAAAGAGTTCCATTTTTGGATGAGCATTATCTTTTTCCTAGACTGACTATCAATAAAGGCTAGGGCCCAATCTGCCTCGGCCTTCTTCAGGTGATTTACATTTAAATTTCATTGTATTTCATCCAACCGAGTAGACTGTTCTAGTTCCACGTGCCATGCCTTTTCTGGATATCTCAGTTTCAATTATTTCCCTTTAGTAACTCAACTCTCCAAGTTATTTTTTTATTCGGCTGTGACCAGGTACTGAACTCGCAACTCTTTGGGTCAAGTCATTGGATTACTTCAACCAACGCTTTTATTTACTGGGTCATGTGTCTTTGCTCATTTTTTTTTTATTTCTTGTTGAGAAAGGACATAGGCGTGTCCGAAAATTCCGATTTTTAACATCTTTTCTCATCCTGCTTCCATTTGGTCAAAATGCCGACTAATATTTTATAAGTATTAGTCTTATTGACAATATTATTATTGTTGTTGTTTTTATCTCTAGAATTTCTTTCATCAGCCTGCTATATCTACATATTATGAACGTTTATAGAAGTAATAGGAGTTGATAGGTTCGCCTATCGCCCGGTTCACACTTTTCCCCGGTATTTTGAACAGGAGTGGAGATTTCTGGTTCCGTCTAAAACTGCTTGAACCCTATACTCTTAAGGCATGTTCTTTCCTAACAAATAATAAGAAGTATACTTGGACGATCCCTCTCTAATATATATATATATATATATATATATATATATATATATATATATATATATATATATATATATATATATATATGTCGGTGTATTTGCGCGTACTTAATAAATTAATTTGTTTAATATGACATTATTTCTTTTTACTGTAAACGTTAAAATTAAGTGGGTATAGATGTTTGAATATACTTCCTTGTTTTTTAAGCAGTGAAATTATGGGTGTGGCGCATTTTATTAAGACTTTCGACTTTTAGTCCGGTAGATATTAATTTCACTGTTTAAAAAACAGTGCTGTCTCGTCAAATAAGTGTACCTTCCGAATATAACGTTTCTAATAATAATAATAATAATTGAAGTAGAAATCTAAAAAATGTGGCACATGAGGACATCAGTAATTCCAGTGGTGGTTGGAGCCCTCGGATTGATCGGAAAAAAGGATCTGATAGACTCAGCGAAGGCATCCCTGATAGCCCATGCCTTAAAAATACAAAAAAAAAAAAAATTGTACTCACAAGTGCATCTCACACATTACGAAGTTCTTTATCTATGTAAATTGTTTATGATTCTGCTGTGACCAGGTATTGAACTCGCAACTCTTTGGGTCAAGTCATTGGATTACTTCAACAAACGCTTTTATTTACTGGGTCATGTGTCTTTGCTCATTTTTTTAAATTTCTTGTTACTTTTATTTATTTTTTTTTAAATGTTCAGTGAAATTGTCATTTTTGACCTTATGTCTCTGGTTGGGACCTGGAAGGAAATGAATATACAACAGAAATCAAAGGATACATTTATTCATTTATTTATTGAAACAAACCGGACCGCACATTTTCCCTTTAAAAAGCTAACCTTTTTTTTCTGGCCATCAGAAGAATTGTTGATAACTAGTATAATGTAACAAGAATCGCGGGGCAAGAGATATACTGGGAGGAGACGAAAAATTATCCATAAGTTCAGACATTTATTTAAAAAAATATATATATATTATTTAAAAGTCATTCGACAAATCTTCACAGAAAAATATGCGCCATCCAGAAGGACTCGAACCTGCATTCACTATGGGAAACCAACATTGTGTCTGACGTGCCTAACCGCACGGCCACGTAGGACTTACGGTCAAACAAAACCCGAATATTGTTTTTGAACACACACTCTCTGACTATTCACGAAACATCCATAACTGCTCTGTTTTATATCCTAACGCTGTGGTTACGAAAAATTCAACAGGAGGTAACATTCAACAAGGAGAAAGTTAAGGTTAACCCGTTCCTCCTCCCAGAAGTTAAAGAGGTAAGACCTCCCAGGCAGCAGGTAGTTTGAATCCAGAGTTTTCCTTCTTCTAGAGTAGCGATGGTATAGCAAGAATTATTTAACTAAATTCTGGCGTTTTTCGATGGCTGGAATTAGAGTTCAAATCAATTGAAAGTGACGTCAATTGTAACGTTTAAATGGAAAATCATGTACCAAATATATATATATATATATATATATATATATATATATGTGCACTTTTTAAAAATTTATTTTAATACATAATTCAATATACAGTCATCCATAAAGAAAGAAAGTTCATTTATTGTTGGTGGCTTCTGAAATTTTATTGGGGGCATTAGTAAATTGCTTTTACAAAAATGTATTGCTGGTAATATTCTGTTTTTAAATATTTTTTTTTACACATTTACTGGTAATTTTTCATATTATGAAAATGACTGACTGGTATTTTTGCTATAAAAATGTATTTTTATACTTTAATAGTGTTTTGACTCCAGTTTGAGGGGTTTTACTATTTGCCCACAGTGGGGACCCCTAACAAATATTACCAACCCGGGCCCGTGTGTATCTGGGAACAATCAATTAAGAGGTGGTTCCACGCTCCTCAAAACCTCTCGATCAGAGGCCTTGCTGCTGGATGTAGTTTATCTTCGTACACAGGACGCGCTATTTTTGGTATGTATGTATGTATACTCGTGTGTGTGTGTGTGTGTGTATATATATATATATATATATATATATATATATATATATATATATATATATATATATATATATATATATATATATATATATATATATATATATATATATATATATTCACACACACAATGCGCATTTATGTATTTAACTGTCTGTGATACTTCTGATTTACTTCACCTGAGATAATCAGATGGAGAAATAATTTTATTTCTTTGGTTTCATAACTTTTTGCGGTTATTTTTTTTTATTGTTAAAGAAGAAATTTTGAAATTGCGAAATAACATGCGAATATAGCGTTAAGTGTATGAATACAAATCCTAAGTTATTTTATAGAAAATATATCCAAAATTGATTTTATAAGTGTTAGACATGCCTAAATGGGTTATGATAAAGGCGTGGATATAATCCCCATTATCGTCTGCTTCTGTGGCATTCGTTGAAGCGGAGAAAGAAAGAAAGAAAGAAAGAAAGATAGTTACCGGAGTTGAGGTTGGGAAGAAAGTGAAACAGTAACACATACACACACACACACACACACAGAGAGAGAGAGAGAGAGAGAGAGAGAGAGAGAGAGAGAGAGAGAGAGAGAGAGAGAGAGATTAAGTAGTGTCGTCCCTACGAAATATCTTTTTTGTGGAAAAGAATCTAAATGTCATATATATATGTGTGTGTGTGTGTGTGTGTGTGTGTGTGTGTGTGTGTGTACATGTGTGTAGGGTTAGAATTATTTAATTTTTAATGTTTTAATATTATAACTTTAAATTTTGATATTTAATAAAAGTAATAAGCAAACATTTTCTTTAAATAAAATTAAATCTCCGGTTTTACAGGATTTTCAACAGCTCTCATTCTAAATAACCTTTGAGTAACCTTTTTTTTCTAAGTCTGTGCATTTTACACTCAGTAACAGCTACTGTTTGGAACCAGGCAACAGTAGAGGAGTCGCCATTAATTCTTTAGAAATGTCTTTAGTCTAAAGCACACCGAATCAGGCAGTAGTTTCTCCTACTAAGGTGCATGCATACTCGAAACGTAGCGGAGAGTCCATTTTCTTTATTGAGCCGTTGGTGATGTGTCATTGACACTGTTTTAATAATAATAATAATAAAAAGTAGGGCGTTTATTCAAACGTAGGTATCCACAGAATAAGCTGTGGAGTAGTAAAAATAATGTCGGATAAAAATCTTGTAATTACTTAGAAATATATATATATATATATATATATATATGTGTGTGTGTGTGTGTGTGTGTGTAAGTGGACATTGAAGTCAACACCAAGCGGTGACAATCTGTTTCATACTTAATCGCAATCGTATTTTGTTTTGGCTCGACTATTTATATATGCTGGAGAGCTGTGTATCATCTGTAGGTTTATCCTATTATTTTAACGGTTATTTGTGCGGGCGGTAACGGTTATGTTTCGAATTATTTTAGGATCTAATGAGTAGAAATAATTGTGGATCCTAAGCTAGTTTATTGGCTATTTTATTGTGTTGTTTGTTAACTTTTTTTTTACTCATTATTTATTATTTCTTTATTTGTTGTTTGTTATTATTACGTTTCATCATGTTTATTGTGTGCGTTCGTAGTTTCTTAATTTGCTTATTGTTAACTTAATTCATTCAAATACTTATTGATTTACGTCAATTTACATTATTTATTTTTGTTCGTTTTTAATTTTCGATCTTTAAGTAACGTAGTAAAAATTGTTTTCGTGTCCGCATTTTAGATGAGTTCTGGTCTTTTATTTAGTAATTTGTGTTGGTCTTATAGCGCCGTTTATAGCTGTTCTACTTTGTCTCATCATCTATACTTTTGTTTCTAATACATCATGTACACCCTTAAAGCAACCCCCCACACATATTTATATATATACGATAAAAATATAGTCTTAAGTTATGCTATATTTATGGATTAAAGTGCTCAGTATCATGGATAGAGCGTATGTAAATATAAAAGCGTCCATTGGATGCAACACCCAGCGGCGTCAGTTTCATGCTTAAACGCAATCTTCAGGCCATAAATTTTAGTTTCTACCATCATCGAATGACTTTAGGCATAATAAAATACAAAACAGCACTGCTTTCTCTAAATATTTCTGGCAATTAAACAATGGTGCTAATATACATTTTATCACCTGGGATATCGTAGCAAGTGATGTGGGAAAGGAAATAGATGTAATTTATGTCTTGTTGAAAAATTAGTTATCTTAAAACACTTAAATTATCCTAGTATATTAAACAAGAGAAATGAATTGATGGTTACATGTAAGCATAAAAATAAATATTTGCTTAAATACATTGATCAACATTAATTTTTAATGTAAATTATGTTTTTTTAAGAACAAGTAATCCCCATTAATGCTTAATATAAAGAATAAAAAATAATATTCACAACTTATTTTTTAATTAAAATTTAACCATGTTTTTACACACACACACACACACACACACACACACACACACACACACACACACACACACATATATATATATATATATATATATATATATATATATATATATATATATTAGTCCCGTTTATTTTATATGCCAAATATATTTTTTAAATTAAAAAATTGTAATCTCAGTATAATATATTACTTCGCCAACATGGCGATAACCATATATATATATATATATATATATATATATATATATATATATATATATATATATATATATATATATATTGCATTGCGATAACCAGATATTTTTATTAAAATTTAACTTACCTAACGGCCAGTCTTTACTCAGCACCTGAAGATTGCATTGTGCATGAAACTCCAAGTCGTGCTATCAGTGAGGGATAATATATATATGTATTAATATATATTTAATAACTCTGTTTCTGCTGTTAATAAAACGGTGTAATATATATATGGATGTGTATGTGCGTATATATGTATATATAGGTGTATGTTTAAATCTACGTTTGGATGTTTTTTTTATATATATGCGTATGTTTGTATAGGTGTTTGTATATATGTATGTTTGTATGTTTAGTTTATATTCGTATATGTATAGATACATATATTTATGTATGTATATATATATATATGTATGTGTGTATTTGTATGTATGTGTATGTATGCATATATATTTATATTTGGTTTGTTTACTTTTTTACGCTGCTGCGTGGGTTGATGTATTTATGCTTGCTTCCGTATGTGTATACATGCATATGCGTATGCGTATATATATGTATGTATATGTATATATATATATGTGTATGTGTGCATGTGTATATATGTATATATGTGTGTATATATTTATCTATAGGTAGGCTTTTCTGTGCTTCTACCTGTAGTAATCAATGTGCGTACTCTGTACACATATATCTGTAGGTATTTCTTATTTTCTTTCACCTAATGTACAATAAGGCGTATATAGACATAGATGAAAAAAAAAATTATATTAGATGGTGTTATTTTTACACGTATATATCTGTTTTAATGTCCTTTCTTTCCCTATTGTTTGTTTCTCTGCTCTATTAGACCATTTTTATCTATGTATATTTGCCCGTATAAGTTATATTTTAATAAGTGGTTAGAATTCGTTTAATAACACTTTCAATCTTGAATATTTCTTGGTTGTTGTATCGGACTGTCTAGGTCAATGTATGTGGGTGTATGTACATGTCTTTATCGGTGTCTGTGTGTATAATAACTTGCATGCACATTTAATTGTGTATGTATGTATGTGTGTGTGTGTTTTTTGTAAAGGGTCGTGGAGATGTTTCCTGTCTCGTCACCTTTGTGTGTGTGTGTGTGTGTGTCTAAATATGGCTGGGTGCTTATGTATTATAATCTGAGTGTATATGTATCGTCTTTCGCAAGATGTCATCACCCCATTCCTACACGTGACATTCAAATGTATCCATGTTGTCATGAAGTTAAGAATAGTCGATCTTAACGTCTATTCCAACGTAATTTCAATAAAAACAAAATAAATAGAATAACATATGTATTTTTCTTTTTTCCTCAGTAATTTTATAATTTTAAACTTAATAGAGATTAAATTTAGATTTTAAAATGGGTAATTTTCTATTTTTAATTTTAATTCCAAATTTTATCATATAACTTAATACTTATTAGTTAGAATAAATTCTATTTTAGTATAAACCCAACGTTAAAGCATTTAATAGCTATTATAACCTTACTTCGTTGTCAAGTTTTTTGAATTCTCGTATACTTGTATTTTGATTGGTCATTCCAGCTTATGTAACAACGTTTCCCTTTGCGAGGGGTGATTAATTAATTTGAACCTTTTAAAACCCTTTATTCTACATTCAACATCATCACTAGATAAGACACCAGAGGTGTTGAAACAAAATGGCTATTTTTGTAGTGATTTTATAACATATTTATGTTATAATTTTAAAATAAATAATTATATTTGCTCTACTCTGTATTGAGCACTCTTTTAAGAATAGTAATTGTTGGTTATTGGAATTTATTCCGTATACACCAAGCCTATACTTTTATATATATATATATATATATATATATATATATATATATATATATATATATATATATATATATATATATGTATATATCACTGCATACCAACGAAGGTTCTTTGTTATGAAATATTTGTTTATTTTGGATCATTTTCTTTGTTTCTGGTTCAAAATTTGAATATAACTTTTATCCGATGTCTGAGTGATTTCTCCTTTTATATTTCAATTTTCACCAGAAACCAGAAAAAATGGTTCGAAATATACAAAAAATAAACTATAAAATAATACTTAACAAAGGAGTTTTGTTAATCTTTAACAAAACTTCTATAACACAGATACACGTATATATACAGTGTATCCCTAAATACTGGACACACGGGAAATATAATAATAATATCCCTAATGCGTCCCAAAGCATGCCTCTGATGACTTCTGATCATATTTCATCTGTGTTAATATACAGGGTGTCCGTAAAATCTGGACACATAGGAAATTTCATTAACTATATTGTATTTTACTTCCACAGATTAGAACTGACTTCTTTTTCTGGGGGTATGCTAAAGAAGAAGGTGTACCCAATAAAAATCACAGATGCAACACACTTGATTGAATATATAAAGAGGGAATGTGCTAAAATTGTCGGCAATGTCAAGTTATTGCACCGAGTTCACCTGAATCTTGCACAGTGCATCAACCTTTGCATCATAAATGATGGAAATCAGATTGAAGATGTTATTTGTTAATATTCCAAATCAATATGCATTTTTCCTAGGGTGTCCAGACTTTAGGAAAACCCTGACGCTCTTGTCTTTCCTTACCGAGAGAGGGACCCCATAATAAGGAGTGATCCATTTTTACGCCTCTTTTGCTAACAATCATTGCTTACCAGGTAAGGTGTTAATTCAAATAGAATTAACCCCTTTCACACTGTTATCTTTAAAATTTTTATTGTTAAACCCTTCTTGGGAGTGATAGCGGAGGGGTTTTCCATTGCTTTGTCCATGGTGATTTTATTGAGACACTATCTCCAGTTAGCTGGCCATTGACCCGTCAATTCTTTCGCCCTTTGATAGATTATATTTTTCAATATATAGGGTTGCTAACAATTCGCCTCACTCTCTAGAAATTGGAGTGGAATGGCTAGTTTAGACACCGATCATCCAACAATAGCACACACATACTGACTCTCTCTCTTTCTCTCTCTCTCTCTCTCTCTATATATATATATATATATAGATAGATAGATAGATATATGTATATGTATTGTAAACTGTTGTCTCCCCAAAATAGAATTGATGGAAAAGCAAGGGAGAAGAATGTGTGAAGAGAAAAGTGTAAGAAAGCTAGAGAGAGAGAGATAGAGAGAGAGAGAGAGAGAGAGAAAGAGAAAGAGAGAGAGAGAGTGAGAGAGAAAGAGAGAGAAAGAAAGAGAGGGAAAAAAAGTGAAAGGAAAGATAGAGACGAAAAGAAGACACAGTTTCTTACTCCTTTATCCCTTTGATTTTTAAAGGTAGGTGAAAGTTTATTTCATATTTTGTTTTCTCTTGGATCGGGATGTTCACCTTATGTAGGAAGGTACCTAGGTAGATAATACGGTATTAATATAAAGATTACAAAGTATTTACATTACTTGAACTGTTGTCCTCATCTTTATTGCGATATTTACTAGGTTTCGGTTGTTGTACGCTCCGGCCTTCTTCGGGTGATCGGAATTTCGAACTGAACCCTTTATTTCGTCCACCGGGGCAGATTGTTCTAGTTTCACGTGCCATGCCTCTTCCAGCTATCTTCCTTTAACTCAACTCTGCCAGGTTTTGGTTTACCACTCCACTATTGAAGTACACAACTTTTTGGGTCAAGTTCACCGAAGTCAACGCTTTCATTCACTGGGCCACGTGTCCTTGAGAACATCAGTGTATGGATTTTTGAGACTTAATTACCAATTCTTTTGCAATTTTTGTTGTTATTATTGATTTTCCCCAGTACTCCATATTACTGGTTCCCATATTGTTTTCATTTCTATACCTGGCCGGCTTAGGAGATTTTTGTGGCCAACCACACATGTGCTAATTCCTTAAGTTTCCGTATTTTGCAGCGATGTTCTCTATTTATTATTTCAACTTGATCACACAGGGGGCGTTGATCTCCCTTATCCGTCCATGTGGGGTCAGCTACTTTTGATTTTTCTATTTCCGCTCATATTACGGCTTTACGATGTTTTTGCAGTCTTAACATAAAAGGAGGGGCTTTAAGGAACCAGCACATAAGCTACAGCCTGAACAATGTAAATGGTGTAAATAATTACAATGCCTCATCTCAGAAATCTAGATTAGGAACTTGTTTAATCCATATTAAGCCATTAAACCGATGTGTTATTCACAAAGTAGGTTCGTAATTTCTGGTGATTCACTGTGCATACAGAGATGAAAAAATGTGATATATGTATTAATGGTTACAATTAGAAGGCTAAAAAGAAAATCGATGCAAGAGTGATGTTCTAGTTTCCAAGGAGATGAATTTACTTTCCTCTTATTGTTGGTAAGAAGAGAAAGAGGTAAAGAAAGAAAATGGTCTTGGGGGAACTGGGAATCAACTCTGGATAAGTGTATTGGCTGTGACAACGATGAAAAAGATTCCAGCCATTTTGGTAACTCTACTGGAAATGTAGTTATTTCCAGGAGGAATCTGGATGTAATTTGGATGTTGAGCGACAACCGAAGATGGAAATGGAAAGAAGGAAAAAGTAGGTACAGGATAGAGAACGGCACTGCTTCTTTGTCCCCCTGGTATAAATTAGACTTCAACAAAAGGTCACATGAATAAAGCACTCAGTGAGGACCGAACAGAGGTACTTGAAGCGAAATTTGCTTACTGTTTTAGAATGCGCGCTTATTTTCAAGACTCGTCGATAACAAGGTTGGGGAAATTACTGTCAAGTGTTTGTTTTATACTGTTCCAGTTTCTATAAAATAATGTCTCGGAAAAAGAAGTTATTTTGGCTCGGTTAGTCGTATCTTTTTAAAACAGCTATTTTGTATCTGCGAAGACATTCACTTTTGGAATTGAGAAGACACGAATTTTTGCTTATATCTTTTTTATACAGTGAACTCGTAAAATTATAACTATGATGGTTGACTTGGAAATAAAACCACAGCGCATCTATATAGGGCAGTAGAAGAAAGAGAGAAGAAAGGACTAACCAAAAGTCTGATCAGTTTGTTATGATCAAAATGACAGCATATATCCAAAACGACCTTCAGTCTGTTGTTAACTGAGGCAAAGAATGACTTGTTAATTTTAATGCCCCCAAAACTAAACTATTAATCATTTGAGATACCCTTTTCTGCCTTCCATTAATATGGCTGATGCTAACCTTTAAGTGAGTGACTCGTTGCGCCTTCTCTGGCTAATGTTCTCAGCTGACATGACGTGGAAAGACTATACTGAATCCATTGCTAGGTCATCTGCTAAGAAAGTTGGTTCACTATGTCGAGTGAGACAATTTTTCTCTCTGGAATTTATCTTGGATATTTATAAGTCTACCAATCGTTCATGCTCAGAATATTGCTGCCACAGATGGTCCTGATGCCCCTGCTATTTATCTAGAGCTTCTTGACAGAAACGAAAGAAGATTCAGCAATATTATTGGTCCTGATCTGGTATCTCGGCCTCAGTCACTTTCCTATCGCCTCCCTGTGCCTTTTCTATAAATACTTTTATGGTAATTGTTCAGATGAGCACTTTGCTATGGTACCTAGAATTTATGAATTTAAAACTGGCAACTAGGTCTCTTGAATTTACAGTTGAGTTAGTAACCGTAAATTCTATGCTAACAGTTTCTTTTCTCACACTTCTCGCTTGTGGGACTCTCTTTCAGCCCTATGCTTTTCGGTCAACTTTAATCTTCAAAAATTTAAATCTAATGTCAATTGCTATATGCTCTCCTCCTGATTACTCTTCTTTTGTTCCCACTTCTTAGTAATGTTTGATTGAAAATATATTTTAAAGATAGCATATTCATTTTAATACCTACAAAACTAAACTGCTCTCTATTAATCATCTGAGAGACCCTTTTCTGCCTTTCATTAATATGGCTGATGCTAACCTCAAAGGGAGTGACTCGTTGCACCTTTTCCAGCTGACATGACGTGGAAAGACTATACTGAATCCATTGCTAGGTCATCTGCTAAGAAAGTTGGTTCACTATGTCGAGTGAGACATTTTTTCTATCTGGAATCTATCTTGGATATTTATAAGTCTACCATACGTTCATGCTCAGAATATTACTGCCACATATGGTCCCTATGCCCCTGCTATTTATCTAGAGCTCCTTGACAGAAACGAAAGAAGATTCAGCAATATTATTTGTCCTGATCTGGTATCTCGGCCTCAGTCACTTTCCCACCTCCCTAAGGTTGCCTCCCTATGCCTTTTCTATAAATACTTTCATGGTAATTGTTCGGATAAACTCTTCGTTAAGGTACCTAGACATTTTAAATTTGAGAGCAATACTAGAGTGGCATAGTGATCTCATCAATTCACAGTTGAGCTGGGTAGATGTAACTATAAATTCTATACTAACAGTTTCTTTTCTCGCACTTTTCGCTTGTCGAACTCCCTTCCGCTTCCATGCCTCCCAGCCAACTTTAATCTACAAAAATTTAAATGCAATGTCAATGACTATCTACTGTCCTCCTGGTTTCTCTTCTCTTGTTCTCGCTTCTTAGTAATTTTTCTGTTTCTATTTCTCCCACACTCAGTAATTCTTTGTCTTAGTGGCTTTACTGCCTTGCTTGGGGTGAATCGATTGAAAATAAACTGGAAGAAGAAAGAAAGTATGGTCACCAACAAGAGAAAAAGCTCCAGATGTCAGTTACAATTGGGGAATGTCGACATCAATCAAGCACAGAAGGTTAAATATATGGGAAGTGTTTTAAGAGAGGATGGAAAATACGACACCGAGATTCGAACACGCATTGTACTAGCGAAAGAATCGTCCTGGGTATGACGATAAACTACATCCGGTTGCAAGGCTTCTGATTGGGTGTTTTTGAGGAGCGTTGAGCCACCTCTTAATTGCTGTTGTTCTCAGGTCCATCCTGACCCGTAGTGGTAGCATCTGTTAGGGTCCC
The DNA here is from genome assembly GCA_964036315.1 of Acanthosepion esculentum. Taxonomy (NCBI): domain Eukaryota; kingdom Metazoa; phylum Mollusca; class Cephalopoda; order Sepiida; family Sepiidae; genus Acanthosepion; species Acanthosepion esculentum. Next base: position 38,901,948 of record OZ038507.1, on the reverse strand, counting down.
AGCTATGGGCAAATGGCGACCCCCTCCCACGACAAACTGGGGTCAAAACTTTATGAAAGTATAAAAATACATTTTTGTATTAAGAATACTAGCATTACACTTTCATAGTAAAAAAATTACATAATTGTTGTGGTAGGATCCACCTAATTTGCATAGTGGAGTACCGACTATATAAATATGGTTGGTACCGGGAAGACAGGGAGGCGAATCAAGAGATTCAACTAGAGACTCTGCGACTTAGTCAACACATTCTCCAGGAACGGTCTTCCCAGGAATATACAAAAGACTATATGTAAATATTGTGTACACTTTCTTGTTTCAATACATTTTGTTCTAAGTACATTTTGTGTTGCATTATTATTCCATGCATTAGTCAAGTTTCAACAATAATTAAAGCAATACATTACCAAAGCTCCCAAGAAAATTAAATTTCGTCATTAATTGACCCATAAGGAGTTGATATGCCGTTAAACAAACCAAAGCAAACCAAACTAGCGAAAGAAACGTGCGAAAAGATAAGCAAGGTGCTGAGAAACGGAAAAAATCTTAGAAAGAAAGACGTGTTGGATTTCTATGTGATATCCATCCTCTCATATGGCAGTGGATGCTGGGCAATCTACCCACGGATGAGGAGAAAACTGGAAGTACGAGGAATGTGGTTCTACAGAAGGATACTGAAAATTCCATGGACGGAACGAGTAAGCAATGAGGAAGTCTTAAAGAAAATAGCAACAGAAAGGACATTCAGACTCAAAATCAGCAAAAGAGAGCTATAATTCCTTGGTAATATAACGAGAAAGGTAGGCTTGGAAAATGTAATCGTTACGGGGCATAGTGAAGGCAAGAAAGATAGGGGAGGGCAGCGAGTCACTTAACTGACGAGCTTGAACGAATGAATGGCGGAACGGGGGGTGCTTAGCATGTGAAGAAAAATTGCTAAGAACTATCAAGGGATAGGAAGTTGGTGAGAGCTATGATCACCTATCTCCTGAAGGCACGCGTCACGTATAATTCACCTGTTGCCATATACTGGGTGATTGAAAATTAACTCTCTATTTTATGTACGAGTGGCCAGCCAAGAGTCCTGACTTAACACCTCTTAACACATCTTCTATACCAAACCAAGACTTTGGAAGAATTTGAAGGGCGAATACTAGAAGTTATGTCTTCTTTACCACAAGAGTTCCTGGTGAAATCAGTTGACGCGATTTCTGGCTGGCCTGAGAAGCTGTTGGCTTAATCTAGTGCCCATACCGAATTTTAAATAAAACCTCATGCTAAACGCTTTACTCTCATATCCATTTCTTGTAAAAATTATAGTTAATAAATAAATGATAACTATTTTAAAAATGGAGAGTTACTTTGCAATCACCCTGTGTATGTTAAGCCAACCTGTTCTTTTATTGTCCTCACTGTTTCTTTTACTTTCAGTAACCCCCTTGCGTCTCATCATCTTGCTTGGGGTGAAATGATAAAAAAGTGAAATATCTATTTTCGGTCTGACGAAAGCTTTAAGAGGGTTGGGTAAATTCAAGGAGGAGGGGTGAGTAAAACTATTTTTTATGCTGTGGCATTTATGTTAATTTTAACCCTTAGTTTCAGCTAACAGCAGCTGATTCCCAAATTGGAAAAAGTCATAATTAAAAGAAACAATTTCTTTCTTTCTTCCTTTCTTTCTTTCTTTCTTTCTTTCTTTCTTTCTTTTGTAATTTACAATACAGTGTAACCCGGATATAAGAGAGTTGTCGGGACCGGAGAAGAAGTATCTTATACCCGGGTTTCTCTTATATCCGGGTTTGGTCTAATTTATATACATTAACACAGGCTCTAATTTGGGACCAGATAAAATCTCTCTTATATCCGGGTCTCTTATATCCGGGTTACACTGTTTATTATTTTTTTTCTTGACCATGGACGATAGAGAGTAAAAAAATATCAAGGGCCCACTGATTGTTTTATGCTGTAAAATTTCTTCTTCAATGTACTGCGTTTCTTCAAGATGTAGGCGATCATGGTTCTTCACAACTTCCTGTCCCTTGTAACTCTTAGCAATTGTTTTCGCTATCCCGCCTAATCCCTGTCCTACCAACCATTTACACAACCTCGTTAGGTAGGTTATTCGCTGCTTTCCTCTGCCTCTCTTGTCTTCAGTATCTGTATAATTATCATTAATTCTTTCTTGCTAAACCAATGAGAATTGACCCCCACTTTTCTCCTATACAAATACATGGCATTTTCCCTATCGGACAGGCAGTCAACACGGACAGGCCGTCAACACGCGCGTCAATGAAATATTCGGCTCTTTTCCCTTTTCAGGTTATAATACTCATATTATTCTTTTAGCACTCAACAAAAATTCGAGGTAGGAAAATCTCAGACACTTCTTGTATTTTCCAACTAAATTATCTGGACACTCATCACCCACATCTATAAAACATACGAGAAAGACTGTATACACTTAACTTATTCTTTATCTTATCATTCTGTCAGATTCCGATCCATATTTGATCTACATTTGAATCCAAACTCACAATTTTACTCAGTATTAGTGTCTCTCGTGTTTCCAACACCATATAACCACCAGATGATAAATAATACTGGTTTTGTTGTTTTCACGTCTTTCTGTTTCTCATTGTTGCGAGTATTTTTTGTATATATAGATGTTAAGGGGTTTATAATTATTTACTCAAAGTTATGACTCCCTTACACCTGTGGGTGTTAACTTTTCCAAGCACTCTTTCCTCATTATGCGCCCGAGAAATTTAAATTATCTCTCTCACTCTAAGTATGTGTCTTTTCATTTCCGATTTTTTTCTAAAATTTCGCCGTTGTTCGCGTGTTTAGATTATGGTATTCTCAGCATTCTTCTGTAGAACTACATTTCTGTCGCCTCGTGTCTCTTTTTCATCTTTGAGGAGATTTAATACACTAAAATTAATCAAATTTAACAAGTCAAATGATTTTAGGGAAGAGGAGGCTAAAACCTCCTGGCGGCCACCTTCCTTCGCGACGAACCTGTCTCAATCTGTTCCCATGAATCTTGCAGCTCCTTTTAACTTTTTTTTTCTCGTTTTAGACTTTTAATCTCTTTGGTTCTACGACGACGTTACATCATAGGGATTTGCAAATGTTCGCGAAGTCAATATTTATGCACAAGGTTCTCGCTCACTAGGAGAGCACCTAGTGAGGATCAAAATCACCGGCGATATCCTGGGAGATTCATTTGCTAAATATTGCTCTATGACTGGCGCCTAATGTGGATATTTATTCATCTTATTCTTGTCAAACATAAGAAAATAATGGGGATTTAACCCACAAGCAAGAACTGATAACTGTCGCTCAAGTAGATGTTTACTCAGCCTAGACTTGTATGGCACAAGGCCATAATATTAGGGAATAACTCCATGTGAAAGTGTCTTAGAACCCAGCTCATATAAAGTGCTCAATTAAATATTTCCTCAGCCGAGCCATAACTGGTGCAAGGTTAAAACAATAGGGATTTACTAACGACAAGAATCTGTGATCGTAGCTTTATAACTGTCTTTCAAGGGCAGGCACTCAATGCAAGCATTTATTCGTCCTAGACTTGTATGACACAAACCATAATATTAGGAAAGTAGAAGTGGATCTAGCTCATATCAGATGTACAAGTGAATATTTCCCCAGCCTAGCCATGTCTGGCACAGGGTTAAGATAATAGGTATTAACCTAACGACCAAGAATCTGTGATCGTAGCTTTTCGTTCTGGAGTAGGCATTTTATTTATTTTGACCTAGTTCATATCAGGCGCTCAAGTAAATCTCCTATGTTGAACCAAGTGTGGTAACAATTCAAAATAATGGAGAGTAAACACATCATTAAGAATATGTGAATCTAGCTTGATAACCGCCACTCAAGTAAATATTTACTTAACCTAGACTTCTATGGCAGAAGGACATACTTTTAGGGATTATGTCAATGAGCAAGTGTCTTAGAACCTGCATTTGAAATAAAGGGTGTTCCAATAACTTGTACCGATTTTAAATGTGAATTCATTTTAAGCGTCTAATGATTGTTTTCTTTTTCCTTCAGATTTGGGCGATATTATTTTTCACATATAATTGCCATGAATTAAATAACATGATCCAATAGAGAAATAAATTTTCACCAATAACACTGATTTATTTATTGCTGACTTTGATCCGTCTTAATGAAACACCCTTAGATATAATCCGTCTTAATGAAACACCCTTTATAAAAAGAGATACGAAATACGAGATGGTGCAGATTATTTTAGAATGAAATCTTCGAACCAAGTTTCTAATTGCGGCTCAGGCAGCTTGCATCTATTTGTCTTAATGCTCACTCCACCCTGCCCTGTTATTGTCAGCTATCTTAACTGATATCGTTGTTAATGACATTCTGTAATGTTGTAGGATTGTTATATAATGCCATCCCCCTTCAGGACGCAGCCAATCATTGAGATTTTTTCTTTACTGTCTGAGAATTGCTATGATTTCTTGGGAAATATAGTGTAGTAGTTTCTCGTTGCATTCACAACATAGTTGAATTCAGTGTTGTCTTTCACCTAGACCGACTGCCAAGAGTGATCAGTCTACCCGACAATTTCATGCCTTTCCCAAGGGTAATAGTGCGAAAGTGAATGCAACGGACTAGGGTGAAATTTGAACTCTGCTCTACGATCACACTTCTCATAACGATAGCAGTTATGCTACCCATCCGTTCTTTAAAATGTCATGTCTCTTGACGTAGGCGAGCATAGATCTCCACAGATTCCTTTTATTTATTATTTGGAAATTATCTTTACTTCTTGGGAAAACTAGATGAATAGTTTCCCATGGCCTTCGCCACAGTTTTGAATTCGGAATTGTCCTTCTCCTAGACTGGCTGCCACTCAAGGATAAGATAGTCCAGTCTACCCTACTATTTAACCCATACCTGGGAGGAGAAGAGATGGATTCTTGCCTTTCTCAAAAGCATTTGTGCGGAAGTGAACACAACAGACTAGACCAGAATTTGATCTCGCCTCGCTGTTTCCACTTTCCTCAACGGTAACCGTTTCGTTACCTGCACATAGAATAGATAAACGAGTATTTTGTCGAATGTATCAGACTGTGCTATGGTCTGTCTCACTGACTGGCTAGGGATGAAATTAGACGGAGCTCTTTGGAGCAGGAAGACAAATTAAATCTGTCAAGACAAAATGGAAAAGATATTTATTTGTTAAAACCAAACCCGGTGTGAGGGGTGGAGCGGGGGATACTCTACTGAGATCGATCTTATCATCCACGTATTTGCTTTACTGTTTGTCCGTTTTATTGTAAGGGTCTGAATTTATCTCGGTTGACTCAAGAGAAGAAAGGGAGAGATGTTTTTTTATACACAATATAGTTGTCCCGTGTTGCACACAAGATGTCGCAACGTGCATTATTCGTTGACATAAACCATCCCTCCAGAACAACCTACCCAGTATTTGCAGTAGGGGCTGCAACATCCATTGTCAGTTCTGGAAATGATATATAATTAACCTTTTTTTTCCTAAATGTAAATTTTCCAGCAATGATGATAATTGCAGTTTTCCAATTCCCTTATCCACAGCAGTGAATCGCTCCTTAAAGTAAAAAATAGTAGTATATCATTATAATTATCAGTGTGAAGCTGAGTATGTAGGGAGAATTCATCAATCGTCGGATATCCGAACTGATCAGCACGTGATTCGTCAGGGCAGGTGTGACAATTTACATGGGCTGGTCAACACACCTGATAGCGATTGCTGAATATCTAATTAATAGTCCGGGTTGGGCAATGTCATTTAGCAAGGATTCTTTCACAACTTTGATTATCACTTTAGATTTTTAGAGACTATATACATTCAGATCAGACACCCTTCTCTCTGTAAGCACAGGGAGTAGTTGATGGGCTTCAGTGTATTAAGTGTGTGTGTTTTTTACCCTTTTCTGTTGATTTCCTGGTTAGTTTTAGTCTCTCGCTTCCTCCTCCTCCTCTCTCTCTCCCTCACTCTCTCTCTATATATCTCTCTATATCTCTATCTCTAAAAGGAAGGATGTGTGTGTGTGTGTAACGAATTCACGGCCGCAATTTTCGACGGATTTGAAGCAAAATTTACATGCACATGCTCCACGTTAGCGGGAAGGCCAAGACTGACATTGCATTTCCCAAATCCCATCGATAGTGGAAATAATCGATTTTTTCATGCTTCTACGGCAGTTTTCATGTAGTTTGCGGCCATTTTCTACTGGCCAGAGTGAGAGCCTATAGCTGGCTGCCACGAATAGGCAGGAAGATTCTATTGGCCAGCGTCAGAGCCAACAGCTGACTGACACGAATGTTAAATAGCATGCAAAAAAATCGATAGCTGCATTCATACACACACACTCATACACACACACACACACACACACACACACACACACACTTATATATATATATATATATATATATATATATATATATATATATATATATATATACAGGGATTGGACAAGATAATTGAAACACTTGTTAAATTCAAAGAAAATTTATTCAATATGGAGTTTGGTCCTCCTTTAACCTCATACACAGCTTTAATACGTTTAGGAATGGAATCATGCAGCTTCCTGACTTTATCCAGAGGAATTTTCAGCCATTCGTCCATTAACACCTCCAGCTCTTTAAGACACGACGGTGGAGGATAGCAGCTCCTAACTAAAATGCACCACAAATGTTCAATAATATTGATATCTGGAGATTGGGGAGGCCACTCCATGTGTTCTAGCTCACTTTCATGCTCTTCATACCAATTCTTAACCACTCATTCGGTATGTATTGGAGCATTATCGTCTTCGAAGATGCAGTCATCATCAGGGAATAAAGTCTGGGCCATTGGATGAACATGATCTCCCAAATTGTTCAGGTAATCTTTGTTGTTGATTCTACCAACTATTGGATCGAGATATTTCCATGATATGGCGGCCCAAACTATCACTGATCCACATCCATGCTTCACTGTTGGAAGAAGGCAGTCAGGGCTGTAAGCTTCTTTGGGCTGCCTTCACATATAAACTCGCCCTGAAGTTGGGAAAAGAGAAAAACTGGACTCGTCTGACAATATGACTTGCTTCCATTGGTCTGCAGACCAGTCATTGTGATCTCTGCACGACTTCAATCTCTTCTGAATGTTGCGAGTGGAGAGAAGAGTATTCCTTACGGCGGCTCTTCCATGATATCCAGCCTTATGGGGATCACGACGAACAGTTTTAGTAGAAACTGGACAATTCAGATGATTATTCAACTCAGCAGTCACTTTGGCCACAGTAGTCTGGTGATTTTTTTGCCACATTGCGTTTCAATGCACGTCGGTCCCTGTCAGTAAGTTTGCAAGTCCGGCCCGAATTGTTATGGTTGCTAGAGGTTTTGCTCTGTTTCTCGAAATGCGTCATAATTCTTGAAAAACCAAACAGTTCAGCAACCTTAGTGATCGAGACTCCTGCCTGCGAGCTCCAACAATTTGCCCTTTTTCGAACTCGGAGAGGTCACGCATTTAGCTTAAATTTTACTAAATTCTAAAAATAAATAAGACAAAGACAGTAAATTAGATAAATAAACATTTACAATAGATATAAAGCGCAATTACGAAGTTTTAGTTAAAGTTCTTAATATAATAGGTCTTTGAAATATAGGAGAGGAATTTGCACCTGTTCCAATTATTTTGTCCTACCCCTGTATATACCTACATCATCAGACAGACGACATTTTATTAAATGATATAAGTTCAGCCGGACAATTTGACAAAAAAAAAGCAGACATTAAGAAAAAATGATGTAGCGATGTTAGCTTGATCTTAAAAAAATTGTCTGGGCTTACGCTATTGAAAAGAGAGAAGAAAGAGAAAGAAGAGGCATATATATATATATATATATATATATATATATATATATATATATATAAAACAGCTGACCACTCGGATTCGAGGATAACTATCTATTAGGGCAGCTATCCAATCCCTATTGCAGACGCTCGCTCAGGCACATTTCTGTTTTTCAACACCCTCAGAGCCCACCTGTGGTTTATGTTGCGATTATGCTGAGCAGACTTTCGTTACAGTTTCTGGGAGAAAGCGTATATATATATATATATATATATATATATATATATATATATATATGACTGTTGAAATAAATTTATAACCGATTATATGATGGCTAATTAAGTCTTTTCCTTATTATTTACTTATATTGCTCTATATATAAATATATACATTGAGCTCTCATCATTATTCCAGTGGGGTCTTTTTAATACAAAATTATTAATTTTTGATACCACCTACGGATTTGGTATTATATATATATATATATATATATATATATATATATATATATATATATATATATGAGCAAGGCGGGATGCCAAGCAAGGCGGGATGCCAAGCAAGGCGGGAGTGCCACTAGCACGCAAGTGGGAGCAAGTATAAAGAGGCGTGATGGAGGAAAGGATGAAGAGAAGGACGGGGCATGAATCAAGACGTCGATTGACATTACATTTGAATAGTTGGAGATTATAGGGGAACAAGTAATAGGAACGGAATTCCACAGACGGGAGGTGCGAGACATGAAGCTATTGGAGTAGAAAAGACGGCTACATTTAACCGTTTCGACAGTGAAAGGGTGGTATCGAGATGCCAGCCTAGTTGCACGTTTAAATTCATGCGGTCTGGGAACTAGTGATAGTAGCTCGTCGGAGCAGTTACCGTGAAAGTATTTGTAGAATAGACGGAGGAAGGCGACGACACGTCTGTGAGAGAGCGACTGTAAACGAGATGCTAGATCAGGGCCATTCCCATTGCATATTCGACTCTGGATTTTGTCGAGGACCTTAAGTCGAACAGCGGTGGCACCAGAATATATATGACAGCAGTATTCCATGTAAGGGCGAATGGTTGATTTACAGATTTGAAGGAGGGACTCGGGCAAGAAAAATTTCTGGCATGACACAGGGAACCAACTTTCCTTGCGGTGGATGAAGCTATTGAGTCAATGTAATTATTCCATCTCAGGTCAGCGAACAGTGTGAGACCAAGCAGTCGCAAAGAGGTTCTTTCGTGGAGTTGAGCATCAGACATTCTAATGGGAGGCACGGATGGTTCCTTGTGGTGAATAATAGAAAGCAGTTTTGTTTTTGAGGCATTAAAGTTAACTAGCCAGTTCCTGCCCCTGTCCCTAACCGATCAGAGGTCTTAATAAAAAAAGAAGAGTTACGGTTTAGAGTTCAATTAGACCAAGAAACAGTAGTATTAAAAAGTGCTCACTACACATATAAACAGATATAAAAATTAACATGTAGAGCTTTTAAGTATAGAAAATTAGGAGATCAGCCGATTCTCCTACTTTTTTGGTATTTTCAGGTGATTTCGGTAACGCTTTACATTTAAAAAAAATGAAAAAATAAAAATATTATGAACGCTATATTTTTATAAATAAATAAATGAATAAGCGTACAACGTAGTGCGGTAGAAGGCGAGGAGGAGAAAATCAAGTGTATTTGAAATGTATAGGTGGGGAAATTAAATGAAATATGCATACTTTCTGTTCATCACACTTCATATGAACTCAAAAGGAACTTTTTAGTATGTATACAACGGGTCAAGTAAAGAAACTTGTAATATATATATGCAGTTTTGACAAAAAAACATTCTATTAACCCACTACAACACTAGCCCCAAAATAATAGCTCCTTTCATTTTTTTATTTCTCGTTCTGAAATGACACAGGCGTGTCCGAAAATTCCGATTTTTAACATCTTTCTCATTATGATTTCATTTGGTCAAAATGTCTACAATAAATATTATTAGTCATATTATCAATATTATTATTTTTGTTATTTATCTCTTTCTTCACACACACACACACACACACACACACACACACACACACACACACACACACGCGCGCGCACACACACTGTTGCTAATGCGATGCTCTTTAACTAGAATCGAGATCCCTTGTCACTGACGTCTTTCATATAGTAAAGACGTTAAAATTTCCCTTATTCTTCTTCGGGGTAGAATCACTGATGCCAAATCGGTTGGGTTTCGTTCCCGGCTTGAAACAATCGGATGTCTAGCCATATTGATGAGCTGTGATACAGCGGAACAGTTTGTCTGTGGATAACTATATATATATATATATATATATATATAATACCAAATTGTAATTGGTGGGGATTGTTCCAAAGCGGACTTTTCTGTCCATATGAGATCAAATTATAAGAATAATTAAGAAAAAAACTTAAAATTCCATAGTCAGTAATAAATTTATTTCGATGAATATAAGCATATTCATAACATCAGACCGACTACATTTTATGAAATGGAACCAACATATATCTGTCTGTCTGGGAAGCCTGAGGATTGCGTTTAGCAAGAAACAGATTGTCACTTCTGGCTGTTGACTTCAATGTCCACCTTTATATTTACATACACTTTATCCCTGATATTGAACACTGTAACCCATAAAGTGCTCGATATCAAGGATACAGTATATTTAAATATAAATATAAAAGCGGACAGTGAGTTCAACAGCCAACGGTGACAGCCTGTTTCATGCTTATATATATATATATATATATATATATATATATATATATATATATATATATATATATATATATGTTCAAACATATATTGTTAAATATAACAGACAACGAATGTATATTATGTTTAATCATGAGCCGTTGTAAGCTTCGTATAGTGGCTTTAGTTTTGGGACAAATATATATGTTTGAATAATGATCTGCTGCCCCAATGCTCTCTCTCTCTCTCTCTCTCTCTCTCTCTCTCTCTCTCTATATATATATATATATATATATATATATATATATAAGTAACGAAAATCTTGGTAATACGTATGGATAATCCCAGGGAGGATGAAATCCTGAGAGCTCAATGTTAAGTCAGAGCGAATAATTTAATTTAAAGAAAAAACAGTCCCCTTTTAAGGGTCCATTAGTTATAATTTATTTCAACAGAGAATTTTATTTTTTTTCTGGATATTCAGACTTCACTTTCAAAGGTGGAAAGAAAAAATGAGTTTAAAATTTATTGTAATTCTCTCCTGTTTGTCTTCTACTGCATTTTTAAATCATTGCACATTTATATTCGCTTGTCCTCAGAAGCCTCTGAAGAGTGTCGATTGAAAATAGCCGAAAATATTCAGTCTCTCGTTTTTCAAAAAAAAAAAAGATAAAAGAAAAAAAGGAAAGAATAAATGATAAAAAGAAACCATACTATCAACTTTTTCACACTCCTAATATAAAATTCATTAACCATTGATCTTTAAAATATTTGCTGGTTATTATTTTCCTGTTCAATGTTTGTAAAATCTATCACCAACTTTGCAGATGTAAATCACAATTGAAATTTTATTTCATTTTTTGGATTGACTTTCATTTTGCACACTTTTCTTTTCTGTAAATATATTTTTGATTTGAATATTTCAAGAACAATTTTAAGGAAATATGTCATCGACGTATCAGCTTCAGTCAAAATCGATTTTTCTTGTATCAAAGATATTTTGGAGCAAACATACGTCTCATTAAGTTTGGAAATATCTGCAAAAGTGCGCGAAGTCAAATTTGTTCAATGTGCCGTTGTTTTCTGCACTTAGTTTAATTAACAAACGTGACTTCGAAAGATACACTGAAGCACACAACCATTCCAGTTAAATAAGACTAATTCGAAGTACATTTATATACTTTTACAATATCAAAAATTAATTTAAAAATAAAACTCCATCGGCCTTTAGTGGAAACCTATTTCATGTGGATGTGCGGGCAGTGTAGCGGTTACCGATTCGGAAAGCGAACTCTATTTCTGTTATTTAACCCATAGTGGTGTGGGAAGAGATGGATCCATCCCTTTTTCCAAGGGGAATCCTGCGAAAGTAAAAACACTATGGAAATAAAATAATAGAGAAACTGGTCTTTCAAAGGTAAGAATAATAATTTATATTTTAGAGAAAAGAACACATCTTGTAATTTTAAATATAATTCTGGTGTTCTTTTTTGTCTCTAAAATAGTCATATATTTACCGATAGAAACCAAATTTGGGGGAAAGTACTAACAGGTAAGTGGGTACAAAGTACAGTATTATTTTATTTTAATATAACGTTACGTAAGCTGCCTAAACTAGCTGAAATCAGTTGTTTTCAATCGAAAACAACTTGATTTTGACTACTTTTAGGTATTTTCGTAACACCCATTTTTTGACAAGTATCCAGTTTGCAGTTTGCCATGCTTTTATAAGAACTATAAACAAATCACAAGGCCAAACGCTTCAAAAAGTTGGAATTTGTCTCGAGAAAGAAATATTGGCGCATGGCCAGTTGTATGTTGCATGCTCAAGAGTAAGAAATCCCAAGAATTTATAAAATATGGCGATGAGAAAATTTACTAGGCAATGCTCATGTCGGTATTTATCGCATTATTGGAGAGTTTTAAAAAGAGAAGCGACACGTAGAAAACGAATATAAACGTATTTTCCGAGGAGAGTCTTGTCCAAAAAGAAAAAAAAAGATGTTTGTTTTATCGTGATGAAAGGCTTAAAAATATAGTTAACGATCGTAAAAACCGATCAGATTTTATGTATTATCTTAGGGATCTTGTCATTATAAATTATTCATATATTTTGGTTTTATATTTTGTAATGAATTTTGAATGTTTTAAATGTATAAACACTATTTTGTAAATGTTTAGAAATAAAGGAATTTCCAATTTTTTCTTTCAATTTCTCCCAAAGACTATTTTTCGGGATTCTGATCTTTCAGGATTTTGATACGTTCGGTATTTCACATTTCAGGATTTCGACATTCGAGATTTCAAGATTCGAGATTTCAAGATTCGAGATTATAAGCCAAACTTACAATTAAGCAATGACTAGCGTTCTGAATGCTGCATCCCTGTACTCGCCAGGGAGTCTACAGAACTTGTGTGTGTGTGTGTGTGTGTGTGTGTGTGTGTGTGTCTGACTAAACAAAACGGACTTTAAAAAGTGATGTCATTCCTCTTTTATCTGTCATGTAGGCGATCCGAATGTCGGTGATCATCTCCACAGCGTCCTATCTTTGTTGCTCTATAGGACTTCTGACTCTTTACTATCCCTCCGTGTCTTTTGTTCGGCATTCACACAAACTCACTAAGTAGATTATTCGTTCTTTCCCCTTGTTTCACTTGATTTCCATATGTCATGTGAGTGTCAGATTTTCCAGGTCTTCTTTCCTCATTATATGTCCTCGAAATTTCAGTTGTATCTTTTCGATTGTGAGCTTAAATGTCTTTTTAGTTACTACCTTCCTTAAAACTTCCTCCTTTCTTCACATGTTTGGTCCATGGTATTCTCAGCATTCTTCCGTAGAATCATACGTCTGTTGTTCCAGATCTGTTCTCTGTCTGTAAAGGGATTGTTCGGCATTCACAGCCATAAAGGAAATTTATAAGCCGGATTCTAAAGATTCCCTAAATCAATTACCTTTAGTTTCAGATTAAAAACACGGGTCTTTACGTCATGTCTGCTTACGACTGATGATGTCCCTTTTTACAGTTTGTAATATTATGCAGGACTCAATGACACAAGCACACTTTCAAATTTGACATTTGTAAATAAAAGCCTTTTATAGGGACTTCATACTGTATTAATTATATTAATCGAACCGCTTCTCCGTGGAACCGACTTTCCGATCATTAGAATCTTAAACTGTTCAAGTCGAGGGTGAACTGTTATCGTTCAACATATACCCATAACCTGAGCCTCTTATTTTGTAACCCGCTACCTCGAGTGCATCCTGGGCCTTGTACAGGATGAATATTATTGTTAAAAACAAGGGCACACCTTCAAAAATTATAAAAATCAACATTTTCGATTCTGACAAATGTCGTGCATTGATTGGTTTATGGTTTATTTTGCTTTACGGTATATCAACCTCAATCTGACAAGATAGGTTGTATGAATAAAATATGTATTCTTTGCAAGAAATCAGTTTGTAGATCTGGTTTCATTGACATATATTTGTAAAGACGGTTTTTTTTTTGAGGGAGTCAAATCTATTTCTGGTATTATTTTTTTTTTCAAAAATGTATTGCTGGTATTGTTACTATAAAAATATCGATTTTTATATTATCATTGTGATTTGACCTCAGTTTAGAGGTTAACTATGTGTCCATAGCTGGGACCCTAACAGGTTCTACCATCCTTGATCAGGGTGGACCTGGAAACAATAGTAATTAAGAGTCTGTTCGACGCTTCTTAGAACCTCTCGGTCAGAGGCCTTGCTGCCGGATGTAGTTTATTGTCATACCCAGGACGTGTCGTACATTAAGGATCATCAAATGAATATTAAAAAAAAAAACTCCAAAAAATTCCTCCAAAATTTCGTCCTTATTTTTTTACGAAAAAATGTTGTGCCGATTTTTTCTATGTTGTCTTTTCGCTGACACATTTCAAAACATTTTTCATCATGCATATCGAAACCATATTTAAACCTTGGACTTTAAAAAAATCTGTTTTTGTATCAGCGTCTGGCAATCACCGATCAATCAATTAAACAATCAAGGTTGATCGCATTGGGACCACAGAATCATTGTAAAAGCCACGATCCTTTCAGTAGCTACATAGTATGTGCTTCGCCAAGGCTATATACGGTTTTCCTTCTCCTAGACCGGTTGCCAACCAAGGTTATATAACCCAGTATGTCTTACTATTTACCCACAGCCAATCCTACGGTCGGTTAAACGGCAACGAATGATTTTTTTCTTCTTTGGACATGGATTACAGGGTCTTCTTAAGATTTGAAGGATTTGTGGCGCATTGTTAATCGGATACTGCCATAAAATTCTATTTTTATTCATCTGTTAAATGGATTTGGCTATTATATTTAGGATTAATTTTTCCCCCGGAAATAGTGATAAAGCCCTATGTTGCCTTTAATCTTTAAATTTTTTGAAGATCAAAGTTGATTACAAAGCAAGAAGCCGGAAGAGAGTTTGAAAAGCGAAAAGTAAAATGATGAGACCTTTGCTGCCAATCTGGTACTATGCTAAAATTCGTAAAGTCCAAGTACCTAGAAGGAAGTGATATTTATTCTGTATACTCTACAGAAATGTGGCACAAGGCCAAGGGGGGGATTGGGGAAAATAGGACGGTCTTCATCTGTCTTAACTATAACTTAGCTAGCCGCAAACACTGACCCAATCGTACGAACAATATTCCTTACACCAAAACACCACATTCATCCGTACCGTTCTTACTACAACCACCATAATACCTCACTGTCTCTATGAAAATACTGACTAGTCCCCATATGTACAATTCAATGTCTGTGGGGGGGAGGGGGATAAAATAACAAATTTAAAAATTAACCCCAATGAGTATATACAAATGATTACAAAATATTTACAAGAAACTAAAGAAAATGTTATTAGTAAATAAAACCCCCCACAATAACTAAATGTGGCAGAAATACCAGTTCGCTGGCCGAAATCAATGCGGGACTATAATATTATAAAACATTCATCCATCCCAAGCACACACACTGACACGCACTCATTCAGACACAACAACAAATACGAAAACACTCACGCGAAACGAAAGGCGTCCCGCATCCTACCTGCGAACTGACATCACCAACCACCTAACGAGGGAGGGGATGGGGAATTAAACTTAAAGAAAAAAAAAAAAAAAAAAAAAAATTAGGGGCAGAAATAAAAGGGGCCAGTACCTAGAAGGAAGTTCATCAGAACAATGACAATGAAAGTATTTATAGAAACAGTACAGGGACGCTACGTAACGACGATGGGAAAGTAACTGAAATTGAAATGCCAGGTCAGGACCAATAACATTGCAGATTCTTCTTTATTCCGAATTCAATATTTAAACATTTTTTTTTTATTTTCGTATCATCATCATCATCATCATCATCATCATCATCATCATCATCATCATCATCATCATCATCATCAACAATAATAATAATAATAATAATAATTTCATAATCATTTTTGATTGATCTCAGGAACAGAGATAATTTCTGGTGATTCGAATAAATTTGAATCTAATGAAATGATTTTTAGAGTAAGAATAGAATAATTGAATATGAAGTTATCAGGGGTTCTTTACTTTGAGCTTAGGAATAAAAAGAAATGGATCCAAACCTTTGAACTTTTGTCCCAAGGAAGAATTGATAACATTTTGTACGTTTTTCCAACTAAAAGGTCGCCTTACGACCTACAAGGGAACGGATCCCAACCTATTTTCTTTCAGATGTTCGCTTTTAAAGATTTTAAAAGAGCTCTGATTCGAAAAGTTAATAGAATTGAAAAAATCATAACAATTGTAGCAAATAACAAAAACAAACAAAAAGCAACAAAAGGAGAAAAACTATGAAAACAAAAAAGAAAACTTGAAATGTCAGTGAAACTCAAAGCCAATTATCGTGAAACTCTAAACGAATTTCGTGATAGACTTATAATGAATCTTGTGTTGAGTCCTTCGAAGTAATCAAACGTATCTTCTATTTCCGTTAATAGTTTTTTCTCTCCAGATCTTTCCATTCCTTTCAACTTTTACAAGTAAGGAGGCGTATTCTTGAACTCTCAGTTTTGGCTCATGAAAGAAAACAGAATGCTTGAGTGTTAGCAAACGGAAGAGCCACAACATACAAATTACAAATTGGAAATATCAAAAATCAAACAAGTACAACAGTTTTAATATCTAGGAGATTTTTTTAACAGAACGTGCGACACTGAAATCCGAAGGCGAATTGGGATAGCGAAAGACGATTTCCAAAAGCTAAGCAAAGTATTAAGAAAAAGGAAAATTTCGTTGGAAACTAACAGTACTGAACTGTTATGTAATATCACTCCAAAAGCTAAGCAAAGTATTAAGAAACAGGAAAATTTCGTTAGAAACAAACAGCGCTGAACTGTTATGTAATCTCACTCCAAAAGCTAAGCAAAGTATTAAGAAACAGGAAAATTTCGTTAGAAACAAACAGCGCTGAACTGTTATGTAATCTCACTCCAAAAGCTAAGCAAAGTATTAAGAAACAGGAAAATTTCGTTAGAAACAAACAGCGCTGAACTGTTATGTAATCTCACTCCAAAAGCTAAGCAAAGTAATAAGAAACAGGACAATTTCTTTAAAAACAGAGAAAACAGTACTGAACTGTTAGGTAATATCAGTTCTCCTATATGGCAGTGAATCCTCATAGATAACGAAGCTACTTGAAGCAACAGAAATGTGGTTTTACAGAAGGATGCTGAGAATACCATGAACCGAACATGTGAGCAACCACGAAATTTTAGAGAAAATGTCAATAAAAAGGACACTTATACTAACATCAGGAAGAGACAGTTGAAATTTCTAAGGTACATAAAGAGGAAAGAGGGCTTGGAAAATTTGATATTCACAGGACAGATTGAATGGAAGAAAGACAGGGAAAAACAATGCATAACCTACCAAGCAAGCTTGTGTAAATGGATGGCGGAACAAGATTTATAAGTGAACTGAAATGCCGTTATTGTCGGCCTAAAAGACGTGTTTGACAAAATTATTTTTGAACGATAGGCTGTGTATATAAATCCTGACTTCCCTGCTTTCGTTATAAACACCGACATATTTTTTCAATGGTTTCCTCCCGGTACAGAGGCCCAAGAGTCACCAGAGAATAACAGATACCGTTTATTGGTATATGTGGGTAATATAATGGTTGACCCCAAACTGGAACCGGCCAACCATCCTGTTGGCAGTTGGCTCCACATAGCAACGGTTTGTGGAAAGAAGCTGTTCGAGCGGCAGTTACAACTCATCAAGGAAATACGAAGGAAATGGGTGTTGTTCGCTAAAATCTGCTACAATGGCGGGTCCTAGTCGAAAAGTGGAACTAAGGAATGCAGTTCATCTGAACTGTTTTCATGAAAATAGCGATAGAGGTGCGAGGGGTTTGCGACGTTTTGTCTGTGGGAAAGGGATTGTAGGGTGGAAAATCGCTGACAAGGACAAGGACGTGGAGACGCTTTGGACAGGAGAGTGGATACTAGGCAGCTTCTGCCCATATATGACAACAGTAGTCCATTTTCGATCTGATCTGGCTCTTATAATGGTATAGGATAACGAGTGGAGTCATGTACTTACCGGAGTGGTGCAAGGGACAGACATACAGCGGCGTTACTAATTTTTAAATAATTTCTAGCTCGTTACTTGTCCCTTCGCTTATGGCAATATGATCAGCTTTCGAATCTAAAATATTTATCCATTTAAAATACTACACTTATAAGAAAATATATTCATTTTAAATACAGGGGTTAAAAGTAACTTCAACGGGCTGTACATTTTGGCTTATATTATTTTCCTGTTTATCAGAGGTTCTTAGCAAACAGAAAGGGAAATTATCCGTCACGACTGAAATATTCAGTGCATTTTCATTAAAATTGTGTGTGTTTGCACGCAGGTGCATATATATTTTAATTCAATGACAGCGCTGAAAATATTTCTAAAACTAATTTTTAAAATAATTTTGTTGATTACGAAATAATTTTCGAAAAGTACAATAAAATCTTATAATTATATGATTTTTTTTAACGTTTGAAAAATATTTTTTGCGGGGCAACTTTATGACTTTTTGCTTTCCCAGTGGCGTCCAGATTGAGTGGAACTGGAAAGTCTCATTTCTAATTATTTCAAACCCAGTCAAATTTTGTATATATTTGTGTGCGCTTGTGTGTACAGTAATTATCACGAATACACACGGAATACACACGGAGCGGCATGAAAACTGTTACAAAAGACAAAGTTCATAGCTCCTGAAAAAGTTATTATATCAGTATAAACAACACTAGAAAATCTCATTCAATATGTTTCCCTTTATCCTTCACAACACATCGAAGTCTTTCGGGAAAGGCATTGATAGAGGAACGCACAGTTTCCATACTCTCTTTAATTTCGCCTTCAGAGCTTCGATATTGTGATGGTCCTAGGTATGACGATAAACTACATCCGGCAACAAGACATCTAATCGGGAGGTTCTTAGAAGCGTGGAAGCACCTCTTAATTGCTGTTGTTCCCAGGTCCACACTAACCCGGGGTGGTAGCATCAATTAGTGTCCCAGCTATATAGTTAACCCCAAAACTGGGGTCAAAACACAATTAAATTATAAAAATAAATTTTTAAAGTAAAAATACCAGCAATCATTTTTGAAAAACAATTATCAACAATACATAAAAAACTATTTACCAGCAATAATTTTTTGAAAATATATATATTACCATATATATATATGTAATATATATATAAATATATATATATATATATATATTACACTATATATTTTACCATATATATATATATATATATATATATATATATATATATATATATATATATATATATATATATATATATTATTCATCTGACTCTCAACAAAACCCTCTTTACAAAAATACGTCAATGAAACTTGATCTACAAACTGATTTCTTACAAAGAATACATATTCTATTCATACGAACCTATCCTAAAAATCTTGCCGGCATTAAATAACCCATTGACTTTGATATGCCATAAAACAAAATCAACCCAAACCCTGATCTACAAACTGATTTCTTACAAAGAATACATATTCTATTCATACGAACCTATCCTAAAAATCTTGTCGGCATTAAATAACCCATTGACTTTGATATGCCATAAAACAAAATCAACCCAAACCCTGATCAACAAATTGATTTCTTACAAAGAATACATATTCTATTCATACGAACCTATCCTAAAAATCTTGCCGGCATTAAATAAACTATTGACTTTGATATGCCGTAAAACAAAATCAATCCAAAGCCTGATCTACAAATTGATTTCTTACAAAGAATACATATTCTATTCATACGAACCTATTCTAAAAATCTTATCGGTATTAAATATCCCACTGAGGTTGGTATGCCGTAAAACGAAATAAAGCCAAACCCTGATCTACAAACTGATTTCATAGAAAGAATACATATTCTATTCATATGAACCTATCTTAAAAATCATGTCAGCATTAAAAAACCCATTGAGGTGTTGATATGCCGTAAAACAAAATGAACCAAATCGTTGATATTATAGTAGAACAGGCCGCACTTTCAAGAACTGCCCACAAACAATAGTCAAGAGCACTGATATCTGATGATGAGGGAGGTCATTCTTCCTCAGAGATGAAGCAAGGACAATTGTCTCTGCACCATTCTGTGTTACACGACTAGTATGGCTCGTCGTTCTGTCTTGTTGAAGTGTCAGATATTCATCACCATCAGTAGTATTGGACCACGGCTTGAGTTCACTTTGCAAGATGTTCTCTATGTCCACTTCCTTGTTGATCTTTACCCCATTGTGTCAGGAAAACAAGAGGAGACTCTACTTTTTCTGAAATGGCTTCCCACACCGCAGCTGATCCGATTAAAATCTGTTCAACAGTGAAAAGTTTCTCATCACTGGACATGGTACTTTGCAGCATGCCATCATGAATCCATTTCAACAACTGCTTACTTCTTTGAAGCCTCTTTTTCATTGTGGCTGCCCTGTGACGACATCTGTGGAGAAAGGGCGACACGTTTTGTGACGACATTCTACCGTTCGTTGTTCACTGCACCTGTGATGACATCCAAGGAGGAGTGCATTTGCATATATACCCAACTCGCTATGCGCACAGGTTCGTCTCCTTGGCCGTGATCGCTTTCAACAAATATTAATAGTGGTGTAATGGTTAGAATGCTTGTCTCGCTAGAACAATTACGACTGAGTAGTGAGTTCGATCTTCACTAGGTGCTCATACTTTCGGCATTATGCCACATCTAAGCAACACGTAGAATATCATATATATGTGTGTGTGTGTGTGCGTAAAAATTCAGATAAAAATATATCTCTAAAAAGACAATATGAATAAAGACAAAAGGAAAAATAAGTCGATCAAAGGATGAAACACGTTAGTGAAGAATAGTTTTTTCACGTTCTTCATATATATATATATATATGTGTGTGTGTACTTTATATGCTTGATATATACAATATTTAATAGACAAATACTCCACAAATCTTCGTTAAACTTTTTCTTATTTATAGTGAAGCGCAATGAATGTAATTTTATAGTCGAATGACTAAAAATGTACTGTGCTTGACTGACAAATAAGGTAGATTCCTTAGAAACTAAAAAGAAATTAAAAAAAAAGAAGCTCCCTGCTGTCTACAGCAGTCTTCGCTTGAAAACAGCAGAAAGAAAAAAAAACTAAAATAAATTTTGCGTTGTTTTATCATAAACGAGAATTCAGGCGAAATGCCCTTAATTTATTTTTGCGAGGTATTTCGTCTGGTTTTTCTTCTATAGATAAAGACCGATCATTTTAATGTTTCATTAGAAACGTCAACTGTATCGTGGCTTTTATTTTTAAAGAAATCTACTATAGAATAATTAGTTGTGTATTGATTTATATCTTTTGTGTCGGTAGACCAGTTGCCATTCAAGGTCTCTCCTACTATTTACCCATAGCTAGGGGGAGAAGAGGATTCATACTTCTCCCAAGGCTATTAGCACGTAAGTGAATGTAATGGATTCGACTGGAATTCAAACTCGGTTCTCCGATTCCTCAATCCGAGCCGCTATCCATTACTCCACCATCGGGAGCCGGGTTCGAATTCCAGTCGAAAACATTACATTCACTTACGTGCTAATACCCTTGGGAAAGGTATGAATCCTCTTCTTCTCCCCACCCCCCAGCTATGGGTAAATAGCAGGACACATCGGGTTCTATAGCCTTGGATGGCTACTGGCCTACCGCAGAAAGAAATGGCAATCTACTGCGGGAAAAAAATCTGCCTCGTCAGTCATGCATCGAAAGATACATCGCCTAAGTGTGTATCACTCATGGCACATAACTGACTGAAGGTGATAACGCTCTCATGTGTTTAGCGTCTGAAGCAGAGAAATGGAAAACATTGTAATTTTTAATCTTTTCACTTGTACCCTCTTACATTTTTTTTTTAAATAATGTGTTGCATTCGTAATTATGATTGATATCGCAATCTTTTGTTATAGTTGTTACGCTTGAATATTTAGCGATGCATTATAGGAATTTCAATGAGTATTTTATAGTCGTGGAACGTGCAAGGGGATTATTCAAACACTAAGAATAAAGATTCAATAGAAAATTAAAATAGAAAACTGAAATTTTCACAGGTACTGCTTGTTAGTATTTCCCAGTCCTTTCATGAAAAACACGATGTCTTCATTGGAGTCATGGAAACACAACGCTTCACAAAATGACCTTTGCTGTTGGTAATTCCCGTGAGGCTGCGATTACCTTGGCATTTATGAATTTGGTTTACTCGTTAGAACAAGTCTATTGAGAAAATTGCGTATTTTCCCACTCGGTACCATAGGAAGGCGCTGGAGCACGAGGGAAGAAAGTCATGATTTCGAATGCTGATTTTCAAAGTAGATAATCCATTTTCACTTGGAAGATGGCGTACAGCGGTTCACAAATAGTGCAGCGCGCCTCCTAGGTGCCCCGGAAGATGATAGCCGGCGAGGCGCAATGAATGAAAGACAATCAAAGATTTAGAAACAGTTTCAAGAATTCATATGCCAAGAATAAATATGGTTTGAAAATTTAAATTATCATTATAGATTACTTGTAATTGAAAGCATAAAACACAGTATAGTTATAAATAATTATTGACCGATTTTATCATTGCGATATTTTTGCATTATAAAAGTATTAGGAATATAGTAGTTAGAGTCCGCAAATTGGAGGAGAGAGTTATCAATGATAAAGTTCTGACATTAAATCTGCGGTTATCTCCCTTTAATCCTCTCTCTGTTTTTTTATTTTTAAAATTTACTTTTTATCACATAAAATTTGGTGAGGCGCGAGCAAATTTTCATTGCGAAAATGCGGCGAGAAAAAAGTTTGGGCGCACAATCTTCCTACTTTTCATTTCACCCTTGAACTTCCTGTTATACCATATGAAAGCAACCATTGGAAATATGTAGAAAGCTAGCCTGTTGGAAGAGATATTTTTGTTCTAATTCGAAAAGAAATAATTATAACAGGCGAACATACGAGATAAGAAAGGTCATCGATTCCTAATGGATTATTTATACCTTTTATATTGATTTGGTGATAAGAGCCTGTCAATGTTGAGTAAAGTTTTTGGTTTTCAAGGTCAGGTTTACGGATTTTTCACAGGTGTAGCAACACAATTTTTCAAGGAGATGAATAGATAGATTCTTTCTCCTTTTAAGTCAATTTAATGACCAGGATTTTTCAGGAATCCTGTCTCCAGTTCACCATTGAATCGTCAAACGTAAAGTTTGGTCAGTGTTTTTAGATAGCCATAAAAGTAAGTGCTTTTAGAAGACTTTCAACCCAAAACCTGTCCTTTTCCGGTTGGTGGAACACAAGTGGACGAAAAGGGGAGGTGTCTTGAAAAGCATTTGTCGTTATTTATTTGTTGACGCAGATCAAGTTCATAATCGAGACGAATATGTTGGACATACCTAGCGGCAGTGTATTCACTTACAGCCAACCTTGGATATCATTACAGCTTGTGCAGTGACGCGCAGAATTGCATCAACACACAGGTATATATTACATAACACATAGTTATGTAATATCAGTCCTAACAGTGAATGCTGGACAATCTCCTCACAGATGAAAAAGAGACTTGAAGTAAAAGAAATGTGTTTCTACAAATGGATACTGAAAATAGCATGAACCGTACATATAAGCAACGATGAAGTTCTAGAGACAATAGCAACAAAAAGGACAAATACTTAACATCAAGAAGAGAAAGTTGGACTTTCTAATGCATTTACTTGGGGAAAGAAGATTAGTGAAAGATGTCTTCTAAAAGCTAAGTGAAGTATTAAGAAACAGGAAAATTTTGTTAGAAAAAAAAAGATTACTGAATTCTGATGTTATATCAGTTCTCCTTTATGGCAGTAAATGCTGAACAATCTCCTCACAGATGGCGAAGAGACTTTAAGTAACAGAAATGTGGTCCTGAAGAAGGTTGCTGAGACTACCATGGATCGATCATATGAGCAACGTCGAAGTTTTAGAGAGAATAGAAACAATAAGGACACTTAAAACCAGAAAGACACAGTCGAAATTTCTAGGAAACATGATGAGGAAAGAACGCTTATAAAATTAGATACTCGTAGGACAAATTGGAGATAAGAAGGATAGATGAAAACAACGCATAACCTACCTAGCGAGTTTAAGTAAATGGATGGCGGAACAAGGTTTAGGAGAGATAACAAAAAGATAAAATTTATTAAGGGCTACAAAAGACAGGAAATTGTGGAGAGCCATGATCGCCAACGTTCTGAAGAAGAAAAAGAAGAAGAAGATGAAGAAGAAGAAGTGCATTTTTGGGGCATTTTAGCAGGTAGATTGTTTTGAGGTTTTAGTAAATATTTTGGCTTTTTCATCGGTAAACTTCTTGGCTTTTAACAGGTAAGGTTTTGGCTTGTTAACCGGTACAGCCTTTGACTTTTTAACGCGTAAAGCCTTTTGCTTTTTAAACGGTAAAGATTTTGTTTTTTAACGGGAGCAATAGGAACTTGATTTTGAAAGTTTTATTAAAGAAAATATACCACACAACAGGAATCGAACCTGTATCAGGGCTCGCTCCCGCCACGGAAGCATGACTCGTAGTCAGAGAAAACAGCAAATCTACAGTACTGATTTCCCGCATTTGATCTCAATTGGCAGTTGTATTTGGCAAGGGAAGTAGCATGGACAATCTTGTAGCACCAAGAAAACATGTCAGCAGACACATTTGCGATAGGCGATTATAAAAGGGAAATGAGTCGTTTAGATGAATCCCTGTATCTCTTTCGAGACTTCTCTCAAATGAGTTGGCAGGTGGCCAGCACACGGAACAGCAGGCTACAACCTTCATCTCTAACCTGCTAATCGCAGCTGAATTTTTGCAGCATTACGTTGATTTCTGCAAGTTGCTTACTTCGAAATTATTGAACATATTTTTAATCCGAATTTATTTCTCGTTCCTATAAACGTCATATTGAATCCGTGTACAGGTTTGAATAGATATCCTTGATTTTTATTTTAAGCAATGAAATCAATGTCTACCGGCTTAAAATAGAGAGTCCCACAAAAGCAAACGTAACTCCTGACAGGAATTGAACATGCAAAACTGCCGCTCAGCTACTATCTTTACCGAGGCAAAAAGGTACGGGTCATTGCTGGGAAGGTTCACACTCTGCTGCCAACATCCGTCTCTGAAAATAATAAAATATAATGTATAGAATGTATTAATTTCTGAGTAGCCTCGTACACTCGCCACACATTTTTTCATTTTCTTTCTTCCTTTTTTTATTATTAATATAATTTTTATTTTCCTTCTTTTTTCTGTCTGTTTTTTCTATTTCTCTTTTTTATCCCGATATATCTGTCTGTCTGGATTGATTCCATTTCTTAAAAACATTCGGTCTGAAGAGATGAATATAACAATATTCATGAAATAAATTATAACCGATATGGATTATAAGGTATTTTCTTAATTTGTCATTATATATATATATATATATATATATATATATATATATATATATATATATATATATATATATATATATATATATATATATATGTGAACATTGAAGTCAACACTTAGAAGCGACAGGGTGTTTCATGCTAGACTCAATTGTCAGGTCACCAATTGCGTCCAGCATGAAACAGCCTGTCGCGTCTGAGTGTTGACTTCAATGTTCACTTTATATATATATGTACACACACACACACACACACACACACACACACACACACACACACACACACACACACACACACACACACACACATATATATATATATGTTTTTAACAATAAAAAGTCTTGAGAAATTAACAAATTAAAATTTTCAGACACTCTGGGTTGTATATTAATATTTTTTTGTTTTATTAATTCAATTAGATTCCTCGACTAATTTCGGCCAGCATGGCCATCATTAGGAGAAAAAATGTGTTTGTTAGTCGCAGTAAACTGCAGGAAGGAATGACTTTCTGAAGAAAATGAATTTTTTCTGTAGTTTTCATTTGTTTTTTTATCGTTAATTTTTGTCAAACGGCCTCTTTAAAGCTGTTTTTAAGATAGAGGCTACATTGATTCATGCTACTCTGAATTACCTTGGTCATTTTGATAGTTTTATTGGGTCCTGATAAGGGGATGTGTCTGTGTTAAGTGTATGTTATCATTTAGTTCTTCGGGAGTGTGTATGATGTGTGTAAGTGTATATATTATCATGTGTGTGTGTATAAGTATGATTCCTCAACACCTCCGCAAGCATGTCTGTCATGTGTGGGTGAGAAATGTGGATAGGGCTTGATTTATGGGGTTATATATTAATTCTATCTATGTTGTTAAATCTGTGATTAAGCCCATCTGGATAGAGTGTTTTGATGCGCAAAATCCATTTACCTTATCATCTTCTAGAATTTTTCTAATGTTATCTTTTCTGTCCTTTTCTATTTTTTTCAATTATAGTGAATTTGGAATGGCTTTTATCATGTCCTTCTAGACGGAAATGTTGTTTTACAGGTAATAATCTTTCGTGGGGAGCCGACTTAATTCGATTCCAATAATAATTAATTCTGTAGTGAAAGGGCCATTCAGATATTCTCACATATTGTTTCTGGCATAGTGTGAATTCTAATAGGTAAATTATGTTATGACTTCTACAGTTAGAGTCGTGGTAGATTTTGAAAGTAGATTATATATATATATATATATATATATATATATATATATATATATATATATATATATATAATTATTACAGTCGGCTACTTTTTTTTAAAGCCGCATCCGAGTATGTGCAAAGGAGTTACAGAGGGGTCTTCGATTCACAAACGGTCCCCAGCCACATGTATACACACTTTTTAGGATAATGCAGTCCGGTTTGAATTCAGAGTTTCCTTCACCTAAACTGGTTGCCACCCAAGGCTATAGGATCTTACTAATAGATAGCAGACAAGAGATTAACTTAATGTTATTAGCACGTAAGTTAATGTAATGAATTCGTTAATTCCAATATATATATATATATATATATATATATATATATATATATATATATATATATATATATATATATATATATATATGTATCGGGTTCTTTTTTCTTTGTGCTTTGGACTTGCATGCTAGACGATTATTTTCGGCTTACGTACATGTAATAAATTTACTAATTTAAAAATATGGTTCCATCGCTACACAGGAATTACCATGTTTCAAAAACAGAAACTAAAAACTTCAAATTCAATTATAGAATTAAATTAAAGTCCCTAGTCCTGTTTCATTTTCAAGCGAATATTTATGCTCTGTAGATTTGCATTGAGCACTGTTTTTTTGTTTTTTTTTAATAAAGATAATTAATAAGAACACCGGATTATATATCTTACTGTTCTTTCTCTTTGTTATAATATATATATATATATATATATATATATATATATATATATATATATATATATATATATATATAGTTGTATTTTGTGCAGCATCCCCTGTTTTATTCAAGTTTCATTGACGACGACTGACAAATCACTGTGTTTAATTTTCTTGCATTTGTACAAGTTCTTTCTGAACAAAGAGTGTGGCACAACTGTCCAAATGATTTGTGGATCCGAGTGCTTTCGGCTCATCTTCTAGCCATTATCAAGGATCTTTATTTGTTTAACTGAATATGTAGATTTTTGTCATATATGTGCATATATAGGGAGGGGGATGTTTTTTTAAATTTCTGAACACGGCCAGGATATTGTGGCCATGAATATTTATTCTATAAAAATAAAAAATAAAAAAAAAGATAAATTTAAATTAGAAGCGAGGAGTCTGGTGACACCGGAAATGATTATTATAAAATAGGAATGAAATCAGAAATAGCTTTCTTTTGGTAAACTTATTCAATGCGAAAGAGTAACGGAGATAAGATTCCACTGAATACTTTCAACGCAAATATCTTAGAAAGCTTTTACGAGACAAAATATTTTTCCATTTTTTTCCGATACAACGACGGTGTCGTGCTTCTGATGTGTCGACCGCCATCTTTATTGTGCATTCTTCCTGGAAATAATTAACTGTTGGTGGTAGAAGATTTGAAACCCAGAAGCTATTAGATTATCCATGGATCGCTAAGAATTGTAGGAATAAACCTGTAATAGCAGAAAAAAAAGAATCATTAAGAATGAAGATAACGTTCAAAGAGAGAAAAAAAGCTTCAAAATCCAGTAAAGAAAATCCGTGATATAAGGATTCATCGAATAATTTGAATACGATTTCAGGGTTGAAACCATTTCTTCGTGAAAGGAACTAGAAATGAAAACCTGCTTATTTTTGGTTGACTAATTTTCGGCTAAAATTAACCTTCAATGAAATCTTCGTGTCAAATATCCAGTATCAGCTTTTTCTTCATTTCGCATTTTTGACAATTTGAATAGAAAGAAAGATCAACCAAAAAACATCGAACCGAAAGTTTAAGCTCATCATAAAATAATGTTTTCAATATTTGTGAGGATCAACCTAAGTGTCCCGGAAGTTATATCTAAAATATGCGTGTAAGAATAAAAACAACTCATTTCAGAACATCCAACAACTCAGACTACTACTTCGACTATTACTAGGTGGTCATCGATACTACGGGGAATTAAATGGAGCTGAAAAGCAAAGGTGCTATGATTCTTCTTCTGTGTGTCGTGTACCTTCAGGACGTTTACGATCATGACTATCCACAATTTCTTTTGTCTTTTGTCATCTTTCTTTCTTAAACCCCGTTCTGCACGCTCGTTTAAGTTATTCACTGTTCTGCTTTGTAACTTTTGCCCTGTCAGTGTTGAATTTTCTAAGCCCTCTTTCCTTATTATGTGCTTTAGAAATTTCAACTTTCTGATGTTAAATATGTGTCCTATTGTTTTTTTTTTAATTTTCTCTAAAACTTCAGTCTAAGGTATTTTCAGTATTCTTCTGTAAAACCACGTTTCTGTTGCTTCGAGTTTTTTCTTCGTCTCTAAAGAGATTGTCCAGTATTCACTGTCCTATAGGAAAACTAATATTACACTAGAGTTCAGTTCTTTGTTTTTAACGAAAGTTCTCAGCTTCTTAATTCTTTGCTTAGATTTTCCCTATGCGCCTTTGGATTAGACGATCGCATTGTGCGTTCTCTCTTAAAGCACTTCCCAGATATTTAAATTGTCGTACTTGTTTAATTTTGGCATCTCCAATTTGTAATTTGCACATTGGACTGTCCCCCTTTTGCTAACAAACATGCATTAGGGAATAAAAAAATATCGATGTGATTCAACACATAAATTAAGATGATGCTAACAGAATAGAATTTACACTCAGCGTGACATCAGAGAAGCCAATTAACCTGAGAGAAAACCGCCCTAGCCACCAAGTGCAGTTCCGTGCCTCACTAGATGTTAAATAGTTGACCCCGACAAGTAAATAATGGATCGACCCAGTTGTTCCTTGGATGTGCACGCGTAGGAAAAAAACCGTATGACTGCTATCTAAACATTAGTCCTAGAGGAGTAAGAATCTCGTACATCCTCGTAAAAAATATAGAATCCACGTTCGCAGAAAGCTCATAGGCTGTACACCTACTGTCCGAACGTGAGTGATGATGTCCGAAAATGGAAGAAAATGTAATTTTTCGTAACAGAGATTAAGTCTCATGTTCTCAGTAAAATGGGTAATGACTAAATTACAAAAGAAATACTAATAAAAAATTAATAATTTCTGAAAATGCTTCATCCATTAATAAAAAAAAATGACTTTTACTAAAATTAATCTGTCTAAAATAAATAAGTTCACCAAAGTAACTGTTCACTTAATGTTGATTCTTTATTTCCAATCCACGCTGTTCAATAATAGTTAAAGGATGACGGTTGCGATGAAGGAAATACTAGTTTTAAAAATAATAATTTCTTAAAGTTTCGAGCTGGACTTTTTTTCTCGATTTTTTGTTTAATCGATTTAGAAAAAAATGATTTTATCCCAAGCAAGGCCGTCCTGGGTACGACGTTAAACTGCATCCAGCAGCAAGGCCTCTGATCAGGAGGTTTTGAGGAAGCGTGGAACCACCTCTTAATTGCTGGTGTTCCCAGGTCCACCCTGACCCGGGGTGGTAGCACCTGTTGGGGTCCCAGCTATGTGAAAATAGTGAACTTCCAGGTCTTTTCCAGCACATTGAAACAATGATGTTGCCAGCTACACTTTTTTGAAACAATGATGTTGCCAGCTACACTTTTTTGAAACAATGATGTTGCCAGCTATACGTTTTTGAAACAATGATGTTGCCAGCTATACGTTTTTGAAACAATGATGTTGCCAGCTATACGTTTTTGAAACAATGATGTTGCCAGCTACACTTTTTTGAAACAATGATGTTTCCAGCTATACGTTTTTGATATATTTAGTAAATACTGGATCTGGCATTAAATAACCCATAGTGGTTGATATGCCATAAAACCCCAAACAACCAACAACCAAGCAAGCCAGTAAAACAACTAAGACACAAGAAAGAAAATAAATATACTGTTTAATAAATAAACGGAGGGTCTTTTCAAATAACGTTTAAGTGATAAAATCTGTCGGATTAATACATAAAACTGCACGACTTCTTTGGAAATTGGTTTGTTTCTGTTAAGATACGAAACTGAGCAAATATGAAAGTTTCGAGCATCTGAGAAAAATTGCGTTTGCAAAGCACTATTCAACTTTGCTTAATCGTCGACGTACTCCGTGGCAAGACGATCAAAAAGCACGTCAGATCTATTGACGGTTTCTCGTGGGATGCAGGTTCAAATCCTGCGGGACAGCACATATTTTTATTTAATAAGATTTCTCGAATATTTAGAACGGTAGACGAAATAAATAAATATACGGTATAATAAATAAACGGAAAGTTTACTCAAACATGGCATCCACTAAAAATAAGCAATAAAATCTGTTGGATTAGTAAATAAAAAATCCACCATTTCTTTATAATGTTTATTGCAACATTTCAGCCGATATATTTTTCAGGCTTCCCTTGCGTATCGTATTCGTATCACAGTTTACTATTATAGTATGTGATTGACGCCAGGGAATCGTAAACGTCTGAATCGAGTTTAATGCTAATCAGGAACATTTCTTCTAAGAGGAGCTGATCTATTTACATTATTCGGACTATTGTCCTAATCTTTGTTGGCATAATTATCACAACGTTTCGAAATAAAGGGTTCAGTTCGACATTCCAACAACCTGAAGAAGGCTGGATCGTACAACGGCTGAAACATTGTGATAAATATGGCAACAAAGATTAGGACAATAGTCCGAATAATGTAAATAGTGTACATAATACTTCATCTCTGAAATATAGACAAATACAGGAGCTGATCTGTGGTGACCTCAATATGTACTGGATTCACCCTAAGAGATACCAAAATAGCTTCTGAACTCTGTGTAACATCAGAGGGTCAGAGGAGCCAGATTAATCGGCAGGTCGACCTAGAAGGTCACCTCATAGCCACCAGGTGCAGAATCGCGCCTCAAAGTGATGTCAGTAGCTGCCCTTGACAGGTAAACAAGTTGTCGATTCAACTGATCTTTCGATATACACACGCGGACAACCGAATGATATGAAGTTATATAAGCACTCCGTCCAAGAGGAGAAAAAGCCCCTCATATCCTCGCGAGAAGAATATCAACGTTCGAAAATTTCTCTAGAGCTAGATACCCTCACGCCGCCAAGTAAATAAACAATACATTTGCGTATGAATGATGCAATCTCGCATTTTTATTAGGCTTAACTTTACGCTGTCGTTACATTACAGAAGAACAAATGAATTCTTGATTCAAACAATTTGAAAAAAAAACAACTCCCTCTGGTGGTATCATCCGTAATTGTCACTCGGCTTGGGTTCTAATTGAACACTTTGTCAAACTTGCCGAAAGCAACTCTATTTGCTTGATTAAAAAAGTAAAATCGATTCCAAATATTTCTCAAAGGATTTGTTTTTAAAGAAATTATTTTCGTCACTCTTTAAAATAATGTAAAAATCGAAACAGTAATTAATCCAATTCACTGATTTGTTAACAATCGTCAGTGAAGCAAAAACAACCTGGCCATTCGTCATTCATAACCTTGAAATGCCCCCAATATTAGTCAAGCAAGACTAATCACCTAACTCCTGAAATTGTCTGCTCATCGTTAATACCAGTTTGTCAAACTAAGTTACCTCCCTTGTTGAATACCCACCACCACCTTTGCCTTCCATGCACAGCTGTGAGCATTGAATTACTTCAGAAATATTAATCAACTAGCGGTGCTAACAATAAATTGATCGCTGTTTATACCCGATTTTGTCCATCAAGTTGAGATATTATATATTCCATATATATTTCAGAGTAGCATCTCTGCTGTTTCTAAAATAAAATTTCGACCGATGCATTCTTTGGTCATCCTCAATTAAATATTAGCACAAATCTTGATACTCGATTCTATGTTCGTGTTATGGAATGGTTTTGACGAAGTGCAGAAAAGCTGGTTGGCTAGTTGGTTTTGTTTAGCGGCATATCAACCTCTATGGGTTATTTAATGCCGAAATCTAAATATTTAGAACACAATTTTATGACTTCAACTGCAGATAAAATATATTGTTGGTCATTTTACTATAAAATGTATTGTTGGTAATTCTACTATAAAATGTATTGGTCATTTTGCTTTAAAATTGTATTGTTGGTAATTTTACTATAAATATGTATTGTTGGTAATTTTTTAATATAAAAATGTATTGCAGGCAACTTCATAGAACATGTATTTTTATACTTTCATAGTATTTTACTTTTGTTTGCGAGTTCACTATTTGCCCATAGCTGGGATCCTAACAGGTGCTGTCACCCTGGGTCAGGATGGGCCTAGGAACAACAGCAGTTAATAGGTGGTTCCATGATCCTCAAAACTTCCAATCTTCCGATCAAAGACATTGCTGCCCGATGTAGTTTATCGTCATACCCAGGACAAGGAGATAAAAAGAAAAAGGTACGTAGTAACGTCGAAAGCCTATTTGAAACAACAATGATGCAGTGATGTCATTACGCTCTGAGTCATTTGTTTATTTTTTACGGCTTATCAACCTTTTGTGGGTTATTTAAAAACAGAAAACATTTTAGATTGTAAGAGTTTTTTTGAGAGAAAATAATCAAACGAAGGAGTTATTTGTTTTCTTAAGCAAATGTAATTTCAAACCTAGAACAAAGAACTTGTAAGTAAAATACATATTAATAATTTTGTATGGTCATGATTGATTTATTTTTTTACGGGTTATCAACCATTTGCAGGTTAGTTAAAGCTAGAAAATATTTTCAGATTGTAAGATTTTTTTTTTTTGAGTTAATGATTTTCTGATACGAGTCCTACTAATTAACCCATAGCTGGGTAGAGGTGGTGGATTCATACATTTCCCAAGTATATTTGCGCATAAGTGATAACGAACCCGACCGGAATTGGAACTCAGCTCTCCGACTTTCAATTCAGACATTGCACCCTGGAGCAGGGTTTTGCAAATAAAGATCGTTCATGCACATGAGATAAGAGACAACTTTTCAGATACGCGTTAGTAGATTGTTATTTTATCTCCAGGTTTCTTAATTTTATAAATATGTTCACCATGTACAAGGCCCGAGGGCCACTCGAGTTAAAGGGTTACAGAGTAAAAGGTACAGTTTATGTGGATATGCGTGGAAGATAATGGTTAATCATAGACTTGAACAGGTTAAGATTGTAGTGATTGGGAAAGCATCCTCTTGGGAGTCAGTTCCATGAAGCAGTTGTTCATGGGAAGAAGTTGCTTGAGTGGAACTTACATCTCACCACGGAAATACAAAGAGAGTAGCTCGCTACAATGTGCGTGATATGGCGGGTCTTAGACGAGAGGTGGAATTAAGGAGTGTAGTTCAGCTGAACACTTTCCATGGAAATAGAGCATAGAGAGGCTTATTTTTAAGAATAGCCAAATGCTGCTCTTTATCAATGATACCCTGTATTCTTACTAGATTTCCTGGTCTAGAAGCAGCAAAACGTCCCCAGAAGAAAATGCTCTCATCATCATGCTTAAATGTAGCGAGGGTATTTTTCGGTTTGTGAGCTTCATCTACTTTCCTCCATACATAACGGGAATTCATGTGACCAAATGATTCCAGTTTGGTTTCATTTGATCATAAAACAGACTTCCAATATTTACGCCCATGTTCTCGATGGTATCTGGCATAAACTAATCTGCATTTTAGGTGCTTAGCCTTAAGCAAGCGAGTTTTCTAGGACAACAAACTCGAAGTCTTGCTCAATGAAAGCATCTAGTGACTGTCTTCATTGATACATCCAACCCTGACGTCTTTACATCATTGACAATGTCCTTTGTCATGAATTATGGATATTTCGAGATTACGAATATATATGTATGTATGTATGTGTATGTATGTATGTGTGTGTGTGTGTATGTGTGTATGTGTGTGTGTATGTATGTGTGTGTATGTGTATGTGTGTGTGTATGTATGTGTGTGTATGTGTGTGTGTGTATCTGTGTGTGTGTATGTGTGTGTGCGTGTGCGTGTGTCTAACAATTTTCCTTTCCATTCTCTCAGAAATTAACTAATTTAATTATATACATTTTCTGCCAGTCCTTAATTTATTCTCAACACAATGAGTCTCATTGTACTTCTTGATAATGCTACGAATTTTCGAACTAGGAACATTTAAACGCTTGGAAAGTGTTTTATATCCGTTACCTTGTTTGTGCGCATCAACTGTCTTCATTTGGAGCTTCTTGTCCAGTTCAGACGTCTTCGCCATCGTTACGGAACGAAGGCGTTATCGCGGTTCGTGGCACTCACATATTGTCTTCTTTGTTACCTTTTAGAATCTTATAGAATTAGTTCAGTACTATTTCATTTTCAAAGGGTGTTTGTATTAAATACCAAATTTAGAAAAAAAAACATTACAGTTGCCATCGAGCAACATTATTTCATAATTTCCATGACGGCAAATAATTTTAGACTGCACCAATTTTTAGAAAAATCTATAAATATGTATATAATAGATCAAAACTTCTAAATATTTCACAAATTATTCAAAACTAAATACGTAATCAATTATTTATGATAAATTCAGTAAGTACTTGCAAATATTCGCATTTCCTTAGAAAATATGCAAATATTCAGTGTGGGGTATGTATAATTCTGTCCACAACTGTGTGTGTGTATATATATATATATATATATATATATATATATATATATATATATATATAATTATAATTGATACCTATATTTAAAATATTTCGATATATATATATATATATCCGAATGTAATAAGAACAAAAATAATATATAAATTCTAACGTTCACAGCATTAATTCAAAAGAGGGCTCAATACCGACAGTAGAGCAATAATTATTTATTATAATTTTTTTATATAGACAAAGACAATTTACTCCCGACAAAGATGCAACTTCGTCTCGGTGCATTTAGTTGCACCTCGACTGGGGAGAACCAAAATGCTTGTGAACAATTCTGTTTGTAAGCAAGCCGCATGTGAAACATCACTTCCTTTCTTCTATTTGTTAAAAAAAGAATTAGGCACCTTTTAAGTGGGAACGTATAAAAATAAAGAAAACATAGGAGAGGCAAAATCGTGACAGAGTGAAACAATGGTGCTTGTTGATATCAGTTTAGTGAAGGATTGTTGAAGTGTTAAATTGATGGTTTTTACCCGAAAAATTTAAATCGCCAACAACGGTCAAGGGTTTAGGCACGGCATTTCCAAACCTCTTAAGAGTGAGGGATGGAAGGGGGGGGGTCTAAGGTGGAAATAGGAGAGAGTAAGACGATGAAAGAGAAAGTAAGGATAAGTTCAAACGATGATTATAGTAGTAATTTTAAATGTTTTTGGTAACTTTAAAACGAAGCCAGAGCTGAATTGCATGTATTTATGCTGGAATTATTGCTACTAGTTTTGTAATCAATGAATGTATTTTATAAATTAATAAATTAAAACACACACACACACACACACACACACACACACACACACACACACACACACACACACACACACACACACACACACACACATACACACACACATACACATACATACATACATAGACACACATACACATACATACATACATACATACACACACACACATACACACACATACACACACACACATACACACAAATACACACACATACACATACACACACACAAACACACGCATACACACACACATACATATATATTCGTAATCTCGATTGATTGATTTCTTTTTACGGCCTATTAACATTTTTCAGATTATTAACGCTACAAAATATTTTTAGACTGTAAGAATATTTTTGAGATTTTTTTTTATAGTAAAGTTCACGCTATATAAAGCCCGGAGGCCACTCATGGTCGAGGGTTATGTTAATGGCTAGACTGTATGGATAGAAGTGGATGATATAAGGTTAGCAGGTTAAAATTGTAGTGATCCGGGAAACATCCTCTTGGGAGTCTGTTCCACAGAGCAGTGGTTCGCGGAAAGAAGCTGTTCGAGTAAAACTTACTTCTCACCGATGGAATATGGAAGGAATGTGCGTGGTTTACTACAATGTAAGTTTTCATGGCGGGTTCTAGCCGTGAAGCTTAGACCTGGCGGTACCAAGGAATGTGGTTCGTCCGAGCACTTTCCATGGTAGTACCGATAGATAATAATGATTTGCTGATACAATTTAACCCATAGCTAGAAGGAAAAGAAGTGGAGCAGGGTATTTGCGCGTAAGTGAATATAACGAAGACAACTGCAACTGGAACTTGGATCTCCGATTAACAAATCAGTGTCGTTGTCCATTACACCATCCGCACCTCCAAGCTTACAGCACCTGGTATTCTGAAGCTGTCACCCATTTAGTTAGTGCAATGTGAATTTTATCCAGGTCTTGTTTTGGATTATTGGTCATTGAACTCAAAACAAGAGCTTTCGCCATCTTTAGATTCATCAGTGTCACTAAGT
The DNA here is from genome assembly GCA_964036315.1 of Acanthosepion esculentum. NCBI lineage: Eukaryota > Metazoa > Mollusca > Cephalopoda > Sepiida > Sepiidae > Acanthosepion > Acanthosepion esculentum. Next base: position 38,864,817 of record OZ038507.1, on the reverse strand, counting down.
TTCTCTTTTCTTTGTTTTTCCCCTCTGAACTCATAACTTGTTTGAATTTTGCAAGCTTCTTGTCTTTTGCCTTACGGCCAAACCACGCCGAGGGCATCTGTTCAAACCTATTCAGTACCTAGGATTTAAATAACAACCAAAAGGTTCATTATTTACATTATTCGGACTATTGTCCTCATCTTTGTCGCAATATTTATTACAACGTTTCGGCCGTTGTACGCTCCGGCCTTCTTCAGGTAGTTGGAATGTCGAACTGAACGCTTTATTTCGCTCACTGAGGTAGACTGTTCTAGTTCCACGTGCCATGTTTGTTAATGGATGTCAGTTATCAATTATTCTCCACTGCCTTAACCGGGTATTGAACTCACACTCTTTGTGTCCTGTCACTGGATCTAACTAACGCCTTTATCCACTGTTCTATGTGTCCGAATAAGGTAAATGATGTACATAATACCTCATCTCAGAAATATAGACAGAAACCAAAAGGTTGATAATCCGTAAAATAACATCAACCAATCTTGTTCTTCCTCTACTTCAATGGCATTCTTTTCAGGGTGCCAGATCAATGGATCTTTTTCTTTCTGGTGCTTTGAGTAAAAGCAAAAAACAAAAAATATATTAGGAGAAAACTCTTCAGCCTATGGATACTTTTTGCCTGAATTTCAGGTACGAGGAACTATTATTTAAATTTGGAATAATATCCTCATCTTTGTTGTTGTTGTTATCAAAACGTTTCCTGCTTCAGATGTCTGTCGATCTGAGTATTATAGACAACAGAACAACAGACAATAGGACGAAACCAATCTAATCCCGTAGGTTAAATAAAAAGTTCTGTTCGATATTCCCTAAAAGTTATCCGGAGCGGAAGAGATCTGAAGAAGACCAAAGGGCACAATGGCTGAAACCTTGTGATAATAACAACAGAGATAAAGATATAAATGATGGCTGAAGTAGAGTGTTTTGATTTATCTCTACCTCACTGGCCCTAATGGCAGCACTCTAATGTCTATGTCTATTTATGCCAAGATTGTGAAGTTCTAATAAAACACATTGGGGGGGGGGGGGGAATAATTCAAAATGGCACTCATAATAATGTAATGATTCCACTGAGAATCGGATACAAAGTTACAGTCAATGCCGTAATGTTGCACAAAGCATTTAAAATAACGTGTGCTGCCTTTTGTGTAGCAACTGTTTGCTTCTATATACACTTTCAAAATGTTACTGTACCATTTTCACTGCATACTCTGTGACTCATGCTTCGTCGATGGAAGCCGTACCGGCTGTTTTCAGGTCAATAACCCACAGTCGCACGGTCTTGATTTCTCACGAAAAATCAAAATCCATTTTCTCACCAAGCGGAAGGTTTGCTTATACAGTGTAACCCTGATATAAGAGACTTGGGTATAAGAGACACTCGGATATAAGAGAGATCTTCTCTGGTCCCAAATTAGAGCCTGTGTTAATAAAACAAAACAGACCAAACCCGGATATAAGATAAACCCGGATATAAGAGAAACACGGATATAAGATACTTCTTCTCCGGTCCCGACAACTCTCTTATATCCGGGTTACACTGTAATAATAAATGTTAAGAGGCACGTGTCCGTATCGGCTAAATGTTATTGTTTCCACCAGAGAAAATGTTGCTGACCACTCGTCGGCGATGGATGGCGTGGAGGGGGGGGGGGCAAAGTGATTGAGAGAACTTCCAGCTTTTTATTTGCGGGGTGGGGGTGGGGGGTGACGGGGGGGCATTCACTCGCTACCAAGACAAAAAACCTTGCTAGAAAAGTTGTACGAAGGAGACCCTTTTCTCGTCCGGAAATCTCGCCTTCTTGCGCGTGCGCGTTCCTTATTAGTCATTTCAAGGACGAATGACAAGACTTTGCCACATCCAGTTCCTTTTGGCATTTCTTACTTCCGATACTTGTGACCGTCCACTGACCTGTCAAATATATCGTATTTCAGAAATAAGATAAATTTCCACTAACCTGTGTTGCTATTTATTTCTTAGTCTATTTTCTCTTCTTATTCTTCGTCATCTGGTCGCACTGCTTGCACAGGTTACCGTGACTCTTAATTCTACAGTTCATTGTATTCGACAGTTCAAATTGGTTGCAGGTTATGTCGTCAAAAATCTGCTTAGTTTCGGTTTTGGCTTGTCGTCCTCTACAAATTCATCTTTGTGTCGGTTCTAGCAAAAAAAAACTTCATTAACAATCTGACTCTACGCTCTTTGATTATGTTTGATACTGGACGATGGTTCCCACAGAATTGCTCATTTGTCGACCAATCTCTTCAGGTTAGTTGTGGCTCTGACGATAAACATTCAGCAGCAAGGCCTCTGATCACGAGACTGGAGGTTTCGATGAGCGTGGAACCACTTCTTAATTGCTGTTGGTCCCCTAATTGCTGTTAGCATCTCAGCTATGGGCAAATAATGAACTCCGAAAAACAAAAATAACTACGAAATTACGAGAAGTACATTTTATAGTAAAATACCAACAATAAAGTTTATATAAAAAATTTACCAACAATGACTATTTATAGTAAAATCACTAACAATACCTATTTATAATAGAATTATGAAACTGTGTTAATAAAACAAAATAGACCAAACCCGGATATAAGAGACCCGGATATAAGAGCAACCCGGATATAAGAGAGATTTTTTATCCGTTCCCAAATTATAGCCTGTGTTAATAAAACAAAATAGACCAAACCCGGATATAAGAGAAACCCGAATATAAGAGAAACTCGTATATAAGAGAGATTTTATCTGGTCCCAAATTAGAGCCTGTGTTAATAAAGCAAAATAGACCAAACCCGGATATAAGAGACCCTGGTATAAGATAAACCCGGATATAAGAGAGATCTTATCTAGTCCCAAATTAGAGCCTGTGTTAACAAAACAAAATAGAGCAAACCCGGATATAAGAGAAACCCGGATATAAGAGACTTATCCGGTTCCGCCAACTCTCTTATATCCGGGTTACACTGTACTTATTATTTATTAACAGTTCTGATGGATCCTTCAGTAGTATATTCTCCTTCATTGTTTATGACCTCCTGACAACGATCCGCTAACTGTTCAATGCCTTGACAATAGAAATCATTAGGTTTTGTGGCGAAAAATTCATTGTCACGTTTTAAGCTCTACATCGTTGTTAACTTGAAATTGTTAGAAAGCCACCGAAAAGGGTGGTAGTCTGAAGGGACTAAATCAGTAGAATGTTGTGGCAGCGGCAGAACTTCCAAACGGAACTCTTTAATCGGATATTTGGTTATGTCAGCGACGTGGGAGCTGGCATTGTCATATTGAATAATCACAGTCTATCGTCGATCAATTCTTTTCAGCTGAATTGCCACTTTGATCCTCTGTTCATTTGTTCAACATACAGCTTTGCATTGACCGTTTGATTGTTTTGAATCGTTTCATCTCCGTACAAAGCAAAACTGTCTCAAGCAGTTTTGGCAGCTTTGTGATCTTGATTAAAAGCAAAGAGAAAGACGTCGAACATGCTCATTCTTGTCCACTTGGAAGTTCATCGCAAAAGAATGTCTAATTTGAAATAAAATTTCAATAACGTTAGACAGTAGTTTCACAGGATGATAAAATTTGCTAAGAAGCAAAAACTGCCACGAAAGATTATTCTTCGAGTACATTCGCGGAATATCAGGAAGAAAAAAACGAACGAATATATGTAACAACCTAATATTTAGAGATTTTTGATAAAGTACGAAGAGGAATCTGCGATCTTATTCGTATCGACTTAGCATCACTCTATGATAATTAGACTTATGAGTTTAAACGCAGTACTAGATTGGTGGTAAGGTCTCATCATTTGATAGTTACAGTGGCTGGATGTAACCGTAAGTTCTATGCTAATAGTTTCTTCTCACGCACTTTTGGAATTCTCTTACGGCTTCTTGCATTTTAGTCAACTTTGATCTTCAAAGATTTAAATGTAATGTCAACCGTTATCTTGTGTCTTTTTAATTCATGTTTATTATTTTTCTCTCTCATTAATAATGTTTTTTTTTTTCAATCATATTATCTCACTCAGTAATCCCTTGCGTCTTAATAGCTTTGCTGCCTTGTTTGTGTGACGATTTAAAAAGATTCTGTAAATTGTAATTGTGTTCTGCAAAGTATTTCATCAAATTCCAATGATATTGTTGTCATGCATCCATTTGAACACCAGGACACCTGTCATGGCTTCTGTCATGCGGCGCTTAAAGTTGAAATTTGACAAGGATCATGAGAAAGGCGATGGAGTTATCAGGTAAATAAGCCAATTTATTTACTAGAGATATAATTCCTGCTTGAGTATCGGTGGTACTGGCTTCGGGAATTAAAACCTTTTGACCTGATCCTACTCCGGTTGACCCGAGATTTCAATTTGGTTTTCATAGAGGGTGAGGTATAATCAGTGCCTCTAAAAATGTGAGAGTTTTAATGAAAAATTCCTGAGAATTCTTCGTGATATTTACAGAAACAGCAACTCAGAGCCAACAATCCTTCACAACTGAGGAGTGGTTATATATTGTCATTGACTGTCAGGATTATTTCTCGTCTAAGAGTCTTGAATCAGAGACCATTTTCTAGTGAGCCAAAAATAGTTCTGTCAGGCGCTTGCAGCTTATGGGTAGAGTAGGACAGCAAAGAGAATAGAACAACTTCTTCTTCTTCTTCTTCTTCTTCTTCTTCTTCTTCTTCTTCTTCTTCTTCTTCTTCTTCTTCTTCTTCTAGGTTCCGTGTCCTTTCAGGATGTAGGCGATCATGGATCTCCACAATTTCCTATCTTAATAAATCTTAATAAATCTTAATAAATCTTTCCTCAACACGGCTCCGCCATCTATTTAGTCAAGCCCTCTAGGTAGGTTATTCGTTGATTTCTTCTGTACCTCTTGCCTTCAATCTGCCCTGTGGGTACCAAACTTTCGAATCCCCCTTTCCACATTATGTGCCCTAGAATTGTTAATTATAAGTGGCCTTTTTATTTCCATTTTCTCTAAAACTTCGTCGTTGTTCACATGTTCGGTCTAAGGTATCCCCATCATCCTTCTGTATAACCATTGATGCTTCAACTCTCTTAATCTATGAGTAGATTGTCTAACATCCACTGCCATATAGGAGAACTGATATGACATGACAGTTCATGAGTCTTTTCTTTGTAGAAGCATATTTCTGTTGCTTCAAGTCTCTTCTTCATCTGTGTCCAGAATTCACTGCCATATAGGAGGACTGATATTACATCTCAGTTCTCTTTTCTTTGTTTTCAACGAAGTATTTCTGTTTCTAAATAATTGGCTTAGATTTTGGAAGGCATCTTTCGCTATTCGGATTTCCGCATTTTGTGCCCTAGAAATTTCAACTGTCTCTTCCAGATGTTAAGTATAAGTGTCCTTTTTGTTTCCATTTTCTCTTAGCAAATCAATTTCAATGTGAATACGATTTTTAAGTAGGATGAAAATCTACTTCCCCGTGTGCAAATCACATACTTCAGAAAAGGTTAATAAATTCTGAAAATAGTGTTTGCGTCCTTTATCGAAATGGGTTGTTGCTCCACTCATACAGCTAACTTATCCATCCTGTAAAATGTAGACGTAGAAAATCTTTAACAGTGCCAAAGTTCAAATAGCACCGCCAAGAGATGATAAGATTACTAATTAGCCACACTTACTGGAACTAAGGAATCTAACTTGCTGAGTTCTTTTCATTATCGGTGGATGTGCGGGTGGTGTAATAGCGGCTCGGAACGAAATATCAGAAAGAAGAGATCGAATTCCAGTTAATTTCATTGCATTGACTTACACGCATATACTCTTGGGAAAGGTATGAATCCACCCCCAGATATGGGTTAAATAATAGGATTTGTACCCAGAAAAAATAATTATTCTAAAAAAAAAATTGTTAAGAAAAAAAAAGATTTATTCTTACAACCACAAATCTGTTTCGACATTAAGTAACTCACAGGGAGGTTAATAAACCGTAAAAAACCAAATCAAATCAACTTTTGAAGAGAAGCGGTTTATACCTCGTTTCATGTTTATGATTGCGTTTCCGGTTCCTTCTTAAATTTACTTAAGCTCTATATTCCTAACGCTTGTTCTTTCCTACGCTAATATAACTTCACACGGTAACCCTCTACCTTTGGTGACTCTTGGGCCTTGTAACGGGTGAACATTAATAAAAAAACATATCAAATCTTGCTACAATACCTGTAGGTTTGTGAACAGTTTCATAACAATGCCCCGGCTATTTGTTTTCCAGCCAACTTTGATTTTCAACAATTGAAATGCAATGTCAATCGTTGTCTACAGTTTTCTTGATTTCTCTTCTTTTACAGTTCTCGCTCCTTAATTAAGATTTTCTTATTTTTTATTATTTTACGCACAGTAACGCCTTGTATCTTACTGGCTTTATTGCCTTGCTTGGGGTGAAATGATTTTAAACAAAAGGGCTCTAATTGTCGAGGGTGCCATGAAACCTGAAGACTACTATATATATATATATATATAATATAGTCTTAAGGTGTACTATATTTATGGGATAAAGTGCTCAATATCAGAGATAGAGCGTGTGTAAATATAAAAGTGAACATTGAAATCAACACTTAGAGGCGACAGTCTGTTTCACCGATGGCCTCTGATTGCGTCTAGCATGAAACAGACTGTCGCCCTAAGTGTTTGCTTCAATGTTCACTTATATATATATATATAATTTCCAGAGAGACAATTGAAAGTAGAAGACAAAGCCCTGAACTATGTAAAATCTTTCACCTATCTTGGTAGCAAAGTCAACTACAGTGAAACTTTAGATGATGAAACCATGCATCGGATTGCTAAGGCTACTAGTGCTTTCGGCAAACTTCGCCATCGCTTGTGGAGTGAGCGGGGTATTCGACTGGATACGAAAATTGAGGTTTACAGAGCTGTTGTACTTGCCATCCTTTTGTACGGCTCAATTATGGACTCCATACAGGTACCATATACGCCAGCTAGATGTTTTCCATAAAAGCTGTCTGCGTGCAATCTGTGGAGTTAACCTTCAAGATAAGACATCTAACGTAGACCTGTTTAACAAGTGTAATATTGGAGGAATCGAGACTTTCCTCATACAGTCTTAGTTACGGTGGACTGGTCATGTCTTGAGAATGTCTGATGACAGGATACCCAAGATCCTAATGTACAGCCAGTTAGATCAGAGCTACAGGAATGTAGGACACCAATGGCTAAGATACAAAGACAAGCTGAAAAGCAACTTAACAGCTGTCAATATACCACATAACACCCTTTAGCGCTTAGCCTTGGAACGGGTAGAGTGGAGATCAACGTGTTTTAGTGGACTCAGCAGTTTTCAATTTGCTTGTCTGAATCATCTTCAAGAAGTGAGAGCAAGAACTAAAAGGTCAGCCAATCTAACAGTGATCTCATCCCACAATTCTCACTCTTGCTCTATATGTGGCCTCCTTTGTAAATCACTAGCGGGTCTTAAATGCCACTAAAGATTATCGCACAAAATTTCATAACTGAATCAACTAAGCTGTTAGATCCTCATACGTAGAAACCGTGATGCCTTTTAGATGTCGTAGGTATATGTTACATTCTAATAGTTTTCTTTTCTCTGTAGATAATTGTTAGTAACTTGAATTTCTTAACGCATAATGTCTCGCACAGAAGAAACTTCAACAGGAAGAAAATGGAAAATAAATTCTTTCACGTTACGTCAAGAATTAGAGATTATTGAAAAATGGATGAAGCTCCTAATTCGTTGAATTTGCAAAATTAACAAACAAGGATTGAAGAATCTGAACAAAACTCTAAAACTTGCTCTCTCACTTCGGATGACTAAAGAATGGATAAATGAAGACGCTAACCAACGCATTTGATGTATTATGATGTAAAATATCCCTTTTGTGTTCACATTGCCCACCGTAACGAGACTGACCACAACTTTGACATAAAAAATGCTACCATGATCAAAGGCGAAATAATTCACTATGACGTAAAAGATAGTGCCTTAATCGCAAGGTTATCTACTGTAAATTTTCGGCCTGGCTCTTACATTTCACCATTCCTGACAAATCTTCGAATACTACAGTGTAGAATACCTATTACAAATTGAAGGAAAGAAAAAGGAAAAACCTCTAAATGAATTCAGCTGATACAAAAAAAATTAAAAAATTCCCATATCTCTCTCACACACACACACACAGACACACACACACACAGACACACACACACACACACACACACACACACACACACACACACACATATATATATATATATATATATATATATATATATATATGTAATTAATACAAGTAAAAGGTTTGTCCCATAGTTGATTGATGGTAGCTTCAGCATCCGACTCCAAAGTTTCGTAGACACACCCTCAAAGATGTACTCGTTAGGGGATATCAGCAATTGACTGCTTATACTTCTCGATTGTTCTTTTTAATATGCACTTTTCATTAGTGCAAGTCATTTCATAGTATGTATGTGTGTGTGTGTGTGTGTGTGTGTGTGTGTGTATGTGCGCGTTCGCACCCGTGCGCCCAACTGCGCGTATATACGCACATACAAAAATCAAATTAAAATACAAAGTAAACAACTGTAGAGAGGGATGCTGAAGTTAAAAGTTAAAAACACAGCCAATTTGAAGGCTCGTTGATACCATCGGACGACTCTTGCCATTAACTTCAGCCTCGAAATCTCTCCACCCAGTCGTCCTTGGAATATTGCCAGTAGTTCAATACTCTGTTCAGATTCAGTCAGCAGCCAGACGAAAAAAAAATTACTTTTAATTTATGCATATTTTGTTACGACACTATTCCTATTATTTTTTTTCATTGAGTAAGTTCGTAATAATCATGATGTTGATACAGTGTACCAAGTGACACCGATTTCAATGTACCAACCAGCTCTTCACTCATAGTTTCATTTCCACTATATGCCCAGAATTATAACAGTTCTGACAGAAACTGCTTCTTATGTATAATCTCTACTGTTTATTGCCACTTCTTATAAACTACACTATCAATCATCAATCGCACACGACAGTGCAAACTAGACATAGATTTGTCAAGGTGAAATTGATTTTTCATTCTTACAGTGCATGGAACTGAAACTTAGAACAACATTGGAATTTTTTCTGCCCAAAACGAGTCCAGTAGTGGCGCCATCAAGTGGTGGAAATAATAGTTAAAACAAGCGTTTCACCTTGTACATGTTTTTTTTTTTTTTTTTGTTTCGGATTTGAAGCAACTCACAACAAAGGAAAAGGCGAGAAAGGTTTTTAAATATAAAGTATTTTTTACTTACATTATTCGGACTGCCATCCTCATCTTCATTTCCATATTCACAATAGTTTCGGACTTTGTACGCTCCAGCCTTCTTCAGGTGACTGGAATTTCGAACCGAACCCCTTATTTCGCTCACCGGGGTAGATTGTTCTAGTTCCACGTGCCATGCCTCTTCCGGATGTCTCAACTCTCCAAGTTTTTGTTTCACCACTGAAGTAGCCTGGTATTGAACTCTTTGGGTCTAGTCACTAGATCTAACTAACGCCTTTATCCATGGCACGTATTTTTGTTTGTTTATTATATGTTGAATACGAATCATGTTTTTTAAAAAAAATTTTTTTATTGTTAACGGGAACACAGTGGTTGAAAAATGTTAAATATTTATTTTCAAAGGATTAATTTATTAACCGGAAGGATGCGCGAAACTTTCGACTCAGAAGCCATTTTTTGATGATTGTCTTGGTCTTTATTTTCGTTTTCACTCCACATATTAACCCCTCTTGGTCGTAACTATATTCTTTGCCTTTGAAATTAAAGTTGTGGTCATATAAAAAGAAACGGATGATGGCTAAGATATGTCTTTCATGTTTCAGATTTACTCTTAGTAAATATATCTCTCAGCTTTTCGGAAACGTTAAACAAATTCCATTTCTCCGTCTGCAGTGAATAAAAAAAAGACTTTGTGATATAACCAATCATTCTGACAAAACAAAAAGAAAAAGCAAAAAGTACTATTACAAAGTTAAGATATTTAGATAAAAAAAGAAAGAAGTACAAGTGTCGCGATAGTCTATTTCCTGCTGTAATGCGATCTTCAGCACATGAAGTGAAGATTGTGTTCAAGTATGAAACTGACTGTCGCCATTCGGTGTTGAACTTAGTGTCCACTTATATGCAGTGGAACTTCGGTTCACGAATTTAATTCGTTCCTGAAGGCCGTTCGAAACCCGAAATGTTCGTAAACCGAAATTATTTATCCAGTAGGAATCAATGTAAAGAAAAAAGTCACAGTACAATAAAATTGGTAAAGAAAAGCACGCCCCAACACACGAATGTAAACAACACGGCGGTCAAGTCAGAAATTATTTCGTTCAGGTTAACTCGATTCGGCAACGATGTTCGAGAACCGAAATTTCGTTTTTCAACTCGAATTTTCTGTTGGAAAACCGATCTGTTCGATTTGTGAGACGAACAAGAACTGAGCCTCACTGTATATATATATATATATATATATATATATATATATATATATATATGAAGCGATTCGCATATAAAAAACTTTCAGAAAATAGCTTTCTTTTTTA